>PVLD010006752.1:0-97689 GCA_004027595.1 Dinomys branickii
ACTATCTTATCTATAATTTGGTATTTCCTTTAATGTTTTTGTGTTAACTAATGTGAAGATAACTATGTAATACAACATCCAGTTCTAATTCCCTACTATATTCTGTATAACTTTGTATTTTCTGTATTGTTTATGGCTTTTCTGGTTCATATGTCTCCATTCTTTTGTCTTTAAAATAAAATTAAAAAAAAAAAACAAAAAACACATAATTGCCCTATGCATAATGTGTGAGTTCATTAAGGAGAGACCATATTTAAAGTGGGCAACTTATGCAGGTCCTGCCCTAAGCATATTGTAGAATATGGTGATATGAAATTCATCATCTGGTGTACAAAAATATGTAATGGACAGATGCCACCCTTCTTCCTCTGTCCTGTCCTGTCCCACTTTCCCATGTTTCCTTTTCCACCTCCCAAAGTCCACCTCCTATTTCCTGTCATCTTGCCTTTATTTTGTCCTTAAAATTATATTTGGGGCTTCTCCTACAAAAGAAACCATGCAATATTTAACCTTCACCTAACATTATAGTCTCAAGAGCTGTTCATTTTCCTAAAAATGACTAATTTGTACTTTAAGGGTAATACTCAATTGTACATATATACCACGTTTTCTTTCTCCATTTACCTGTTGATAGGCACTAAGGCTGTTTCCATCATTTAGCTACTGTGCATTGCTGTGGTAAACATCAGTATGCATGTACCTCTGTAAGTATGATGACTTTAGGTCTTTCAAAAGATACCCAGGAGAGTTACAGCTAAGGTCAATGGATTTCCTATTGTTTTTTGGTTTTTCGAGGAGTCTTCACACTGATTTCCATAGTGGTTGTACTAGTTTACATTTCCAGCAAAAATGTAGAGGTGTTCCTTTTCCCTCACATCCTCACCAGCATTTGTGGTTTTAGTTTTGTTTTTAGTCTTTGCTGACAGATAACCTTTCTCACTAGAGTAAGATGAAATCTGCTTTGATTTGTGCTTCCCTAGTGGACAAACATGCTGAACGTATGAACATTTTTATGCATTTATTAGCCACTTATACTTCTTCCTTTGAGAAGTGTCGATTTATTTCAATTGCCCATGCTTTGTTTGGGTTTTCAGATTTTTTCTGGAGTCTTAATTTTTCTGAGTTCTTTACCTTCTACATATTTGTCCTCTGTCCAAGGAGTAGCTGGTAATTTTTTTCCATTATGTAGGCTGTCTCTTTACTGTCTTGTGTTTTTTCCTTTGCTGTGCAGATGTTTAATTTGATACAATCTCATTTTTTGATTCTTGGCATTATTTCTCGTGCACCTGGATTGATTCAGAAAGTACTTGTCTGTGCCTGTGTTCTCCAGTGTTCTACCTATTTGATCTTCCAGCAGATTCAGTGTCTGTGTATTTTATTTATTTGTTTATTTTTTAGAGAGGGTCTTACTTTGTACTGCAGGTCAGCTTTAACCTTACTATGTAGCCCAGGCTGGCCTCGAACTTGCAGCAGTCCTCCTCCCTCAGCCTCCTGAGTGCTGGAATTACAGGCGTGAGCCACCATGTCCAGCTAAGATTAAAATTTTTGGTAATTTTTTCTACATGGAGATGGTTTTCTGACTCCGGTAGCTCAATGTACATAGTCTAATTCAAAAAGACCTTTAAACAAAAGAGCAGCACCCTGCCATTTTGTTTTTCTTTCTTTCTTGTTTTCTTAAAAAGATGTGTGTTTCTGGGGACTAACCCTAGGGCTTCCTGCATGTTAGGCAAATGCTCTGCCACGGAGCTATATCCTCAGTCTTAGAATATCTGCAGTCTGTGGTGGGCTGAAGCAAGTACGAAGGTGTGCAGAGGCAGGAGAAGGGTCCCTACCCCAGGACGGAGGCTCTTAGGCAAGGCTTCCTAAGAGTGTCTTACATGTTCCTGGACCAGCCTGAGTAGTCCAGGAGGCAGAATCCTGGAGAAAGCAAGAGGACTCCAGAACAAACTCATTACACTGAATTATTTTTCCTGCTTAGAAAAGTAATGCAGGTTTTTGATAAAACATTCTAACAAAAACAAGCAAAAGCTTCCCGTGATCCTCCCCGTTCCTATTCACCATTCATTCCTATATGATACGGAACTAGGAGTGCTACTGACACAAGCTTTGGAGAAGGCAAAGTTCAACACTCATCCTCCAACCTCAGTCTTTATGTGTTTTCGGTTTTTGATTTGGATCTGGCTGTGGGACAGGGTAAGAGATATGGGTCTAGGTTAACTCTTCTGCACATGGATAACAAGTTTTGCAAGCTCTATTTGTTAAAGAGGGTATTTTTCTTCCAGTATTTGTTTTTAGCCCCTTAGTAAATGATCAGATGAGGAAAGGTGTAACTATTTCTGTATCTTCTATGTTCTAGTTTTTGTGTCAATACTATGCTGTTTTTATCACTGTTGCTTTGTAGTATAACTTGAAGCCTGGAGTTGTGATGCCATCTGCTTTGGTATTTTTGCTCAGGATTACTTTTTCTATTCTGAGCCACATAAACGTTAGGATTTTTTTCTAGTTCTTTAAAGAATGTTGTGGATATTTTCATTGGAATTACAATAAAGCTTTACATTATTTTATGTAATATGGTTATTTTGATAATATTTATTCTGCCTACCCAGGAACAAGAGAAGACGTTCCATTTTCTAATGTCTTCTTAAGTCTCTTTTTTTTTTCAGAATACTATACTTTTCATTTTAGAGGTCTTTCAATTCCTTGGTTAGATTAACTTCTAGCTATTTAAATTTTTTTTTTTTGAGGCTGCCGTGAAAAGGGTTGCTTTCCTGATTTCTTTCAGAGTAAATTCATTATTGACTGTAGAAATGCAATGAATTTTATACATTGATTTTGTGTCCTGACACATTGCTGAATTTATTTTAGCCATAACAATCACCCAGATAGAGTTTTTGATTCTTTTTAGTAATGGATAATGTAATCTTCATATAAGGATAGCTTGAGGTCATTCTTTGCCATTTCCCCTCTTTTCTTTCGCTTGCTGATTTCTCTGACTAAAAATTTAAGTACTGTACAGAACAGGAGTGCTGAGAACAGATACTCTTGTTTTATTCCTAATTTTAGAGGGAATGCCTTTGGGTTTTCCATATGTACTAGGATTTTGGTAGTGGATTTGTCAGCCTGACTTAGAGTCCTTCTATGTCTAACTTCTTCAGGGGTTTTTTGGTCATGAATGGATATTTGAAAGTGTCAAAGGGCTTTTCTGCACCAATTGAGAGAATCACGTGTTTTTATCTTTACTTCTGTTTATGTGGGTGTTACACTTGTTGATTTACATATGTGCATCCCTAAGATGAAGCACCCTTGGTCAAGATGTATGATCTTGCTAACAGTTTATTGCATTTTGTTTATAAATATCTTGTTGAGGACTTTTGCACTTGTGTTCATTAAGGAAATGGTCCTGTAGTTGGTGGGGCATTTGTTTGTGTGTGTGTGTGTGTGTGTGTGTGTGTGTGTGTGTGTGTGTGTAGAGTCTTTATCTGATTTGGTATCAGTGTAATGCTCACTTCAAGTATTCATTTTAGGATGTTCTTTCTCTTTTAATTTCATTAAAGAGTTTAAGGAGCATTTGTGTTAGTTCTTCTCTGAAGTTTTGGTAAAATTCAGCTGTGAATCTATTGAGTGCTGAAATTTTCTAAGCTGTAGTTTTCATTTACTTTTGAGACAGGGTTTTACTATGTAGTTCAGGCCGGCCTTGAACCCGTGGCAATCTCCCTGACCCAGCTTTCTGAGTGACAGGATGACGAGCGTGCACCACCACGCCTGGCAGCTGTAGAGTTTTTTATTTCTCCCGCATTGTCCATTTTTTTTTCTACGTAGGGTTTTTATGTCTTTTGGTTCAATTTAGGTAATGTATGTGTTTAGGAATTTATCGATTTTTCTACATTCTCCATTTCATTGGTACGTAAATTTTCAAAAGAATTTGTATAATCTGTACTTCAGCTGCTATACCACCGTGCTCGTTTCTAATTGCATTTATCTGCCTCTTTCCTTTATTTATTAGGTTTGTCCAAGGATTTATGATCGGTCTTATTTATTCTTTCAAAGAGGCAGGTCTTTAGTTAACTGATACTTGTTTTTGTTTGAGGCACAGTCTTGCCATGTAGGTCAGGCTGGCCTTGAATTCACTATGTAGTCCAGGTTGGCCTTGAACTCGCTGTGACCCTCATGCCTCAGCCTTCTCAGTGCAGAGATTATAAGTGCGCACCGCCACGCCCAGCTACATTTTTTCTTTGTTTTGTTTTGTCTCCATTTCATTTATGTCTGCTCTGATCTTTACAATTTATTTCCTTCTATAAGGTTCTGATTTGGATTGATCTTGTTTTTCTGGGATCCTGAGATGTGCGAAGTTATTTATTTTGGATTTCTCTACTTTTCCATTGTAGACATTCACAACTATGAAATTCTCTCCTAGAAATATTTTCATTTTGTCATGAAAGTATTGGTACGATGTGCTGACATTGTTGTTTGATTCTAAGAACTAATTTTTTCTGATTTCTCTGTGATCAAGTGTATATTATTTAATCTTTTTGTGTTTGCATAATTTCTGTTGCTATTGATGTTTATTTTTATTCCATATAATCTGATAAGGTATAAGGGATTGCTTCAGGTTTCTTGTGTTTACCTAAGCATGGTATCTAAGACATGACCTATTTTGAAGAAAATCTCACAGGCTGCTGAGAAAAATGTGTACTGTACAGTTGTTGGTTTAAACACTATGTATATGTATTAAGACCATTTGTTCAGTGGTGTAGCTGCACTCTGACAGTTCTTCATTTTTTGTGTGTGGCTGACAAAAAACCAGTTGTGAGAGTGGGGTATTAAATTTCCCTGCTATGATTGTATTGGTGTTTAATTGGTCCTTCTATGGCCAGTAGATTTTTTTTTTTATGGTATTGATCATGGTCACACTGATATTTGGTGCATACATATTTACAATTGTTATCATTTCCTATTTAATTTCTCCTTTTACCAATATGTACTGACTTATTTGTCTCTTTTGATCAGCTTTAGCTTTAAGCCCACTTTGCCTGAAATTAGGATAGTTATTTCTGCTTGCTTTGGGGCTCCAGTGGCATGGAATGTGATTGTCCAACCTTCACTGTCAGTATATGGGTGTCTTTGCGGATGAGTTGTGTCCCTTTCAGGTAACATACAGTGGAGTTTTGCTTTTCATCCAATCTGTCAATCTGTGTGTTTTGATTGGGAGTTAAAACCACTGAAACTGAGTACTATTAGTGAAAGGTATTTATTGCATTCTGTGAATGTATTATTATTCTAGTGCTGACTTCCCAGTTTGTTCCATTTTTTTAACTATCTTTCCAGTTAGATGTATTCTTTCCTTCTTGGTCCTTTGGTGATGTTGGTCTCACTGTCTGTCTGGAATTCTCTTGAGTACTTCCCCCAATGCTTTTTTGATTCTTTAGATTCTTATTTTTCCTAATTTTTAAGGATATTCTTGTTATCCTAATTCTTAAGGATAGTTTTGCAGTATGTAATAATCTGATCTGGCAATTGTTTTCTTTTAGAACATGAGAAATTTTGTTCCCAGACTTCCTGGCCTTTTATGTTGTTTTGAGAAACCTGCTATTATTCTGTAATGTTTGCCTCTATAAGTTACTTGAAGTTAATGTAGAAAACTGTCTCTACTGTGTGGATTTCTTTAGTTTGTGTATGTCTGCTTGTGACGCGCTCTTGGTTTTGGTGTTCCTGTACATATCCCACCAGTCAGTGTATTTGGATCAGTCCTGATACTGCACTGATAGTTCTGTTTTTGAGCCGGTGTGATGCAAATCATATAGTTTAATCCTTGTTTTAAATATTTCACACTTCGATAACCCAAGAAGACAGTAAAATCATACTGATGATGACTAGGCTGGGATATTGAGGATGAAGGAAGGAAAAAAGAAGAAAAGAAACAAACAGTTCAGAGAGGATAAAAGAAAAAAGAATGACAGCAAATGAAAAAAAGGAAATAAAACGTTGGTGATTTTATCTTTACAGTTGGAACTGAAGGGAAAAAAAAGGGATTTGAAAGCTTATTTGTGGGGATGTCAAAAAGGAAGAAGACAGAGATATATAAGTGAAGATGGAGAGAAATTGTAAGGAAGTTAGAACCCATTAATATGCTGGTAGAAAGCTCACGTCTGAATTCTCCATACACAAGTTTTGGTGAGGGTTAGCCTAGTGTGACCATGAATGATACTCTGCAAACTAAAATAAGGTCAACTCTTATTCACCATTTCATATATACAAGCACCTCAGGTATATATTCTAAGACAGAAACAACAGGAAGCTAAAAATAGAAAAACAACTAATAATACACAAAAACCCTAAAAATATGCTGAAAGAACAGCATTTGTGTCATGCAAAAGCAGGGAAGAGGGGCAGAGCATCTTAAAGATGATGAGAGGGAGTTTAAGTGGGATGTCTAGAGGGTACCAGAAGATTGACACCAACTTACGATGTAACCAAACAGCTAATTTAGTTGACCTTGTGAAACAGTCTTCGGGACGAGAATACCAAGTACAGTTTGATAAGAGCAAGAGCTCAGAGCCCTGTGCTCTCACTGGCACAAAGCAGCACCCCACCCAGGCCCAGCTCTTTCTAAAACTAGAACTGTGCTTCTTTGCTGGGCAAAGTGGGTAGCCTGGCAGATGCCCCTCCAGGGCTTTGATCTTTTATCCAGGATGGCATGCTTGTCGGGCCTGAGTGGCAAACAGTGTCAGGGTTGAGATGTGAGCCTGCTTCTTTCTCCACATACCTCTTAGTTGATTTCCTTGTCACTGAGACATAACAGTGAGCGCCCACAATTTGAATGAGGCAAGGTTTATTTTGGCTCACGATTTTAGTCCACGGTCGGCTGGCTCCAAGGCAGGACAGCGAGGAGGAAGGGCCAGGGAGGGGACGGCTGCTGATGGCTTGGTGACACAGAAGCAGAGGCACTGAAGGGGGACACAGGAAAACCTTCCAGACCACAACCCCAGTGACCCATCCTCTGACCAGACCCCACCTCCTAATGGCAAGTCAGCCATAACCCCATAATCCAATCACCATCCCAAAGTCTGCCCATCACACAGGAAGCTCTTGTGAGCCATCTACATATAAGTCATAACGTTCCCACCCTGGCTCCCAAAAGACTTATGCATCCCCTTATGCAAAATGCATTCAGTCCATCTCTGAGAGGCATCAAAGTACTATCAGTTTCAGCATTGCTAAAAGTCCAAGTCCAACATCTCCTGAGATTTAATGCAAGCTCAAGAAGAAAGTGAAACACTGCCAACATAAAATGGCTCAGGATGAACATTCCCATTTCTAATTCCCAATTAAAAAGGGAGGAATAGGGGGACAGAAATCAATGGGGCCCAAACCCAGCAGGGCAAACATTAAATCCCACAGTTTCACACTGAGCACCCAGAGCAAGGTTTGGCAATGGGATATGAATTCCCAAGGCCTGTGCGGCCCAGCTCCTAAGACATTGTTAGTAATCACAGCCTTCTTGGCTTTTCTCTTGGGCTGGCTTTGCTCAGTCCCTGAGGCTTTCCTTAAATAGTCCATGTTTCTGGCTTCTCCAGCTTTCTGCTGCCTCTGTTGCACTCACAGCTTCAGGCTCCCAGCCTCACGCCCTGTTGCTTTGGGGGCACAGTCTGCCGGCCTCAGGTCCTGCTGCTTGCAAGGCACAGTCTCCCGGCCTCACGCCCTGCTGCTTCAGGGGCACACCGCTTGGCTTCCCAGGCTTCCTTCTGAAATGTGAGAGGAAGCCTTCTTGGTGCCTCAACTCTCCCATTATTCATGTTTGTAAACTTAGCACCCTCTGGACAATGCCATGGTCTGCTGGAGCTCAAGCAGTCACCAGGATACCTTTTACTGGGGCTACAGAGGCCTGTGAATGTCCAGACAGCTGAGCACTTGAACAAATTTCCTATGTGGCTCTTCTCTGACAGAGTGTCCTGTGGAGCTGTACTCAAAGAAAATTCTTTTGCTTTTGGGCTCTCCACCAGCCAAGAGTGGGGTGTTGCATATGCCCTCAAGCTATTTTTCTTGTTGTTCTGTTGTAAAGTAAATGGCTTCTTTTTAATGCCAACCTTTTCAGCAACTAGCTGTCCTCTGTGCCAGTTTTACAGGTGCTCCCTTTGTATGGCAACTGAAAACTTCAGGTTTTGCACCCAATTTTCAGTTTCTGGCTAAAACCAGCAACCAATATCCATGCTACAGGCTGAATGTTAGGTTGCAATGAAATTTTCTCCACCTGATTAATTAGTCCATCTCCCTTCATCTCAGTCTTTCAGAAAGTCTCAGGAATTAAGAAAGAGTAAATAAAATTTTTGCCTGTGATAGGTAACTGTTGTGTATCAATATGAGTAAGAAACATCCAACTAATTGGTTTAACATAGTTCTGGGGGAGGCTGAATGGATTTACTTAACATGAAAGATTCACCATGAGTGTGAATATTACCAACCAATAGGCTTATAGCCTGAATGGAAAGAAAAGGAAAAAGTTGAAGGCAGATCAAGTTTCAAGCTGTTAAGAAAAATCAACTCTTAAAGTGTCTATTATGAGAGGAATTTCATTTAAGGCACCAGAACAGACCTTGTATCTATGTATTTATTTTTAACATATGAAGAGAAAATAGCTATTACATCAAAACCAGGTTTTATAAATAATGCTATGACAAGATTAAAAGTTAGTAGCAGTTCTAGGTTTGAGATTTTTATGCGTATAGTGTTAAGGTTATTATGTGGCCATAGCAAAAATTATAATGGTAATAAACCATACCTGAAGTCAGGAAAAACTGGCTTGGTTGAAAGCATGGAATATGGTTTAAAAATATTTTAGTGCAAAGTTCCAGATCCAACACATTCTAACCCTGTAGCCTTAAGCAATCATTAAACATAACTGTACCTATAAAATGATGTGGCTCTATTTCCTGCCATATGGCAATATTATAGGATAATTAGTATAGATAACACAGTTGTGCCTGGAAGACCACTTCTCCTCCATCCACCTGAATCTGGGCAAAATAACAGGGCCCATCCTCCTTCTATTGTCTATTGGCAGAAATAAAATAACAAAGACTCAGAAAATCTCTAACACTCCAGTCCAGAGCACAAGTGTTTTAGATCTTGTGACCTGAAATTCAGCAACCTTTTTTATACTGGAACCTCTTTAAAGGTTCCTACTTAGGGACTTCATCTCATACATGTGATGAAACCAGAGTGAATTCTGGGACATGCACACTGTGGTGCCCCTGACATGACTCAACGCTGTCAACCATTGCTGTGGATCTTATCCAGAGATCTCATGAGAGGCACCTGGGGTGGGGTACACGTCCTTTAACACCTGAAAGGTTAATTTTTTGCTTATTTCCTTGCAATCTCAACATAATTTTTATGTTCACACCTTCTTTTTGTTTCTATTGGCCCTGGATCTGCCCTGAGTACATTGTCCTGTTCTCTTCCACAAATGCTGCCTTCTCTTTTACCTTTGGATGTACATTTGCTATTTTGCTCAACCTTCACAAGAACCTGGAATCAGGCCTTCAGATGCATCATGCAGTATTATATGGAGAAAGACTTTAAAAGGGAATTTATATGAACTTTAATGTTAAGTTTAAAATAGTACATAAATTTATGTGTTTCTATATTTTAAATAATCACCCCCCTCTCTCCATCTCTCCGTCCTTCCTGTCTCTGTACTTACAATGCTCTCTGCCCCTCCAAGGCCTTCTCCCTTTCTGCTGCCTTGGCTGCTCCTTAGTCCCACTGTCTCCCACCAAGACAGATACACTCCACCTCCTTTTCATGCCTTTAAATCCAGAGTGGGTCACAGACACCTCCCGGGGAGACTGGCCTCCACTGGAGACTGATCATTTGCAGTGATGGCTGCCTTGGTCACTCACCCACGCCCCATCATGGCCTTGTGTTCCAACTGGAGACATCCACTGGGTCCTGTTGCCACTCTCATTTGTCACGCCAGCTGTGACAATTACCTCTCTCTGCTCTCCGAAGGAAACCTTCCTTCTATTCCCTCCTCTCCTCCAGCCTGTCTCTTAAAAATCTGAAACCTCTTTGCTTCTACCTGAATGTGAAGCCTAAATGTCTAATATTTTTCTGTAATGCCACATGGCCACAGTACAAACTGACAACTTCTCATGCTGGCCAGAAAACAGCACTTTGATTTCTCTATTCTGCAGGACTTAAGACAATTACTGCCAGCAGAGGAGCAAATGGTCAGAAGCCGCTTATGTCCAGGCATTCTTTACATGTCTCCCCTTCCCTGGAGCCTCCTGCCACTGCAGCTCCTCCCACCCAGACTAACGCTTCCCTGACTAATCCTCCTCTGTACACCACCCTTGAGCCTATTCCACCTCACACCTGATCTTTAGTGCAGTTTGGCCCCGGAATCTTGTCCTGTCCCTCCCAGTCCCTGCTCCATGACGTGGCAGGGGCAGAGAGAAGAGTTGGGTTCATATCCCTTTCTCTTTGACAGACCTCTCACAGATGAACTGGCACCTGGGCTCCTCCTTAGGCCCCACCCAATATATCCAAGAATTCTGATATCTAACCCAGGAATATAACCTCACCTGGGCTGATCTAAACATGATCCTTGCCTTCATTCTCTCTTCAGATGGGTAGGAATGAGTGACCGCCCTGGCTCAGTCCTATGGAGACAAACAGCACCTCCTTCAGACCAACCTTCTGCTAGGCCTGCTGCTGTGCCTCAGGAAAACCCAAGCTGGAACTGTCAGGCCGGATCTGGGGACATAAACTGAAACGTCATGGTTTCTTACTTAGTAGAGGATTTCGCAGGGTGAACCATAAGGCAGTTTAATTATGATAAACTCAAAGAAACCACTTAGAACTGGGGTGACAATCTAGCTCAGTTTATGGCGCACCTGGCCACTGCCCTTAGGTGATTCACAGCATTAGATCCAGAAGAGTCAGAGGCACAGTTTATCCTAAAGATGCATTTTATTACCCAATCAGCACCAGAAAAGAAAAAAATATAGAAACTGGAGGCAGGCCCTCAGACCTCACAGGAGGAGCTTATCAATTTGGCCTTCAAAGATTATGATAATGGAGATGACATCATCAAAAGCAGCACATTTCTGAACTGCAGATGTTAGCCTTCACTATAAGAAACGCTCAGGCTGGACCAAACCTCCAGCGGATGGCTTTTAAGGCCTCCTGACCCAGGAGTACCCCTCCAGGGCCATGCCTCAAGTGCCACCAACTTGGCCATTGGCCAAGGAATGCACACAGCCTGGGATTCCTTCTGCACTGTGCCCTCCGTAAGAGGTCTGCATTGGAAGTCAGACTGTCCAGGGCTGGTGTCCGGCCCTGGAACTAACCCCCACAGCCCCTGACCAGCTTCTTCCCAGACCTTCTTGGCTTGCTCACTGAAGACTGTCTCCACCCAGAAGTTTCAGAGGCCTCCTGGGACATCTTAAACAGCAAACTCTGGGTAACTCTTACAGGAGAGGGTGAGTCCATACCTTTGCTAACTGACACCGGGGACACACACTCCGCTCTGCCTTCCTTCCCAGGACTATCCTCCTTGGCCCGATTACTATTGTTATTGTAGACATTGACAGTAAAGTCTACAGACTCTTAAAACCTCCCCCAGTTTGCTGCCAGTTGGGTCAGCACCTTCTCCCACACTTGTGTTTAGTCATCCCTACCTGTCCTGTTCCACTTTTAGGGGGAGACAGCTTAACCAGTTGTCAGCTACTCTGATCAACCCCAGGACACAAACAGTGCTTATAGCCACCCTAATGGCGCCTTCCCTGTCCCCTCCAGGTGCCCATCATTTCCCCTCTCCCGAGTCTGGGACATTTCCACCCCATCCCCGGCTTCATCCCATCAATTGCTTAATATCCTTCTCAAGCCTCACCACCTCTAGCTTGTCCAACAACAGTACCCCATCCCTGACCTGGCCTGATGGGGTTACAGTCCATCATTTCTCACCTATTGTGATACAGCCTCCTACTTCCTGTCAACGCCCCTCACAAGACCCCCATCCCCTGGTATAAAGCACAAGTTGGCTCCTATAGGCTGACACAAGATCTCTGAGCTATCAGATTGTCCTTCCCATGCACCAAGTGGTGCCAAACCCCTACACACTTTTGTCCCCTGTTCCTCTTCTGCTCACTACTCTGCCTCAGACAGAAAAGAGGCCTCATTCACTATGCCCCTGTATGTCTCCGTGCAGCCTCTCTGTGCTTCGGCAGTCCCAACAGCTGCCTGGACTAAAAACAGCCCCCTCCTTAGCCCTTCCAGACTGCACCCAACCATTCAGTCCTCATACAGCTGAACACAGTGCTTGTGCAGCAATTCTGTCACAGGGCCCAAGTCCACATCCCACTGTGCTCTGTCCAAACGGCCTAAGCTCAGCATCTAAGGCTGGCTGCTGGGCCTGTGTGCTGCTCCTGCAGCAGACCTGATGCCCCTAGAGGCACCGAAACACCACTGGACAGGCTCACCCTCTGCTCCTCCCACGATCTTCAGCAGCTCCTGTCTCCACCCACCTCTTACACTTTCCTGCGGCCCTCACTGTCTTCGGCTCTATGTACTTTTCATGGAAACTCCCGTCGTCACCTTGGCTTCGGCACCCAGTTTTAACACAGCTTCTCGCTTCATTAACCTGGCTCTTCTCAAGGGCCAAATCTACATGACAGTATTCCCTAATTCACCTAGTAATCTCCGCTTTTCCTCACATCTCCCCCTTCCCTGCTCTGACCACACCTGGTTTATTGAGGGAAGTTCATATAAGCCCACCCCAATACCCTTGCCAGGGCAGGATTTGCTACCATCTCCCGTGAATTTGCGCTAGAAGCTGCAGCCCCTGTCCCTCCAGCACCTCAGCAGGCTGAACTAATCACTCTGACCCACGCTGCTAGCTAAGGGCCAACAAGTTAATATCTATACAGATGAAAGGTGCACATTCCCTATATTACAGTCACTGCTATCTGGGCAGAAGGGGATTTCCCACCTCCTGAGGATCTGCAGTCATTAATGACCCACTTATTCAAGCCTTCTTCAGGCTGCCCTGTTGTCAGCTCAGGCTTGCAGTCTTCATTGCAGGGGACACCAGAGGCTTTCAGACCCCACAGCCGCGGAAATGCCTTTGCAGATAAAATTGCTAATGAGCAGCCACGCCCCTAAGGTTCAGTATTCGTCCTTTCTGGCACAGCTGTGGCCTCTTCCCCCTCTGAATAATATCAACAGTCTCAAGACCTTCCCACCCTGAATGGATGACTGCTGAGTCAGGGAAGTTCCTCCTCCCCACTTCGCAGGCCCAAACCATTCTTTCATCCCCTCATGACAGCTTTCATGCAGGCTACACAACCCTAACCAGATTTCCTGAGCCTCTTAATTGCTTCCCTTCTTAGAAAAATCTTAACACTATCACTGCTCTGCCATGTGACCACAACGCAGGGGTTTCTGAGGCCACCTCCCTCTCCTACCTACCAAGCACAAGGCTTCTCCAACTCAGGACTGGCAAACTGATTTCACCCACCTGCTGCGAGTGCAGTTGCGGTATATCCTGGGTAAACATCTTTACTGGATGGATTGAGGCCTTTACCACAGGCTTGGAAAAGGCCTCTGCTGTTCTCCACTCCCTCTTAGCTGATATTATCCCATTTTGGCCTTCCCGCCTCTATTCAATCAGATAATAGCCCAGCTTTTATTAGTCAAATTACCCCGGAGGTATCTAACTCCTCGGGGTCCAAAGGAATCTTCACATCCCTAGTGACCTCAGTCCTCTGTCCCATAAAGTGAGAGAGCGCACAGCTTCCTGAACGCCCACAGCACTAAATTCACACTCCAGTTCCAAAAAGACTGATTTCCCTACTCCCAACTGCTCTTCTTTGCCTCTAAGCCACACCCAGGGGCCTTCAGGACACAGCCCATTTGAGCTTTTATAAGGCTGCACCTTTCTGCTCTGGCCAAACCTCAGCCCAGACACCCCACTGGATGTGACAGCCAGAAAAGAAATGCGGTACATGCTTAGGCTTCTTCTGCCTTCTCCTGACACCCGCCCTCCTAAGGACAGCCTGGGTAACAAATTGGTCTTGATTAAAGACTTAAAGCCCTGGTCCCTACAGCCCAAGTGGACAGGACCCTTCCAAGTCGTCTATGTCACCCGACGCTGTTCACTTGCAAGGCCCCAGACCGCTCCTCCTCAAGGGCATCACAAATACTGCCCCTCCGCCCCTCAGCCCGACCGGAACCCTAGAAGACCGGAAACGCCGAGCCCTTGCACCTCTGCCCCTCCCTCCACGACTTCCTTCCGTTCTCCTGCTCTGTCTTACCTGGTTTCCCCCTCACGCTGCCACACTCAAGTCCTTTACCCAGAGAGAAGAGCGACTTTTTCAGGGCACTCTGTGTGGCTTCTCCCCGGAGGAGACCGAATTGCTTTGCTTCCTTGTCAGCCTCCGCCTGCTCAACGATTGTTAGAGAGGGCCTTAAACACCCTGTTTCTACTGTGCCTTCCCTGTGGGTTTTACTCTCAATTCTGCTAGGACTTGTCTTTTGCCTCAAGGATGGAACCCGTTCTCCTGCTCCCGCTCGCTTGTTCCCTAGCCAGGCCCCTCTGCTCCCCTTCCCTGTGTCCTTTGGCCCAGTTCGCCTCTTCCTCCTCTCCCGTTCCCCTCGGCTGCACCCCTCTCCCTCTCCCCACGATCCCTCATTATCTCTGTGAGACTGGAGACTGCAGTTCACTCACTGCTTGCTGAACCCTCTAGTCCTTCTTCAGCCAGAAACTGCTGCCTCTGTATCTCCATGTCAATGGCAACCTGTTAGGCCATTGCAGTCCCTCCTGGCTCTGGGTCCTTACCAGCCTCACATACTACCCTCAATACGACACAAAGGGCCCATTCCAACTCCTCAACGGAACATCAACAGCCACTTTCCCGATCACTGACAAGGCCAGAAAGCTTCAGTCACGATGTGTGGCCTGACTCCTAACACTTCTATGTAGGAAGCTCAAGTAAGCCCACACAGCCTCATAACCACTGACGTCACCCTGACCTTCCAAAACCTGCTTGCATTGTGTAATTCGTCTTCCAGCATACCCGTGACACCCACTTCCCCACCAATGTAACTGTATGCTGTTGCTACAGGCCTCAGACCTGGCCAGATGCCAGGCTATTCGGGATGCCCTATTCACTCAGCCTGTCTGCTTTACCAGGCCTCCCGAGGTGCACGACAGCATCACTGCCCAATAGACAAGGTTCAGCAATGGCCGTCGTGTCCCACGCCTGTCCATAATTCCACAGACCCGTCATCAGCCTCCTCCTGCCTGCCTTTAACCATTCCTCATAATGGCTAACAGACACCAAAAGACTCTCCCTACAGTGGGAAGCTAGGACAATAGGTGCCAGTCAAATCCCCTGCCAGGGGCCCTTCTAGTCCCTGATGGGTGCTGCCTTGGCAGGCGCCTTGCGCATCTAGTAGAGAAAATCAGTTACGCACCATATCCACAGCCAATTCTGCTTACCCAGCCAAGGTGTCTTTTTTCTCTGTGGGACTTCCACCTGCTTGTGTCTGCCTGCTAACCTTGGCCCAAATCAGACACTGCCTGGGGAAACTAGAGCCTGCCTGTGGACGTGAGCGCCCAGGTCTGACAACGCTGAGCCACCCAACCAAACCCTGCTTATCGGGCTGGGTATCACTCTGGCTACCGGGACCGGCGAAGCAGGTCCACCTCCCTCCCTGACTTACTGCTGCCCCTTCTCCCAGATCCTCCTGGCAGCCCCAGAGGAACAGCTGACCCCATTCCCACCTTCAGGGGCAGACAGGCTCCCGGGCAGCAGTGGCCATCCACAACTGTCAAGGTCTAGATCTCCTGGCCACTGAGAAAGGTGCGCTCTGCATCTTCTTTGGCATGCTGCCTTTACACTCAGGTACTGTAGGAAACACATCCTCCAGGATTGACAAAAAGACTTCATAAATTAGCACCTGCCCTACTCCTAGTGTTTGGGGCTGGGCCTTGTGGCTTCTTCTACGCCCTGCATGTGTCTGTGTAACCCTTCTTCTCTTTGGAACACATCTCCTCAGGTTTCTATTTTTATAGATCATGTTCAGGCAATAACAGATGCTGGCTCTAACCCCTTTGATACATCCCCATTCCCCCAATTTCTTAACCAGTTAGGCTGCCCACACCAGCCCACGTGTCACCCACGAAGTAGCCATGAGAAGCCGCCCACTTTCCTGCCCTTTGTGTAACAACAAAAAGATAGGAAGGTCATGCCTGACCTGAGCAAGAGACTCCCAATAAAGCTGCCCCCTCCACAAATACCAGGAAACCACGCAAGCACCATCCTTGGGATTATAACCCCATTCCCAAACCCTGTATAACCTTAACTCCTCCTCCAGCCAGCCACTGAAGTCAGTCAGTCTCAGCCTGTCTGCACCCAGACAGAAATCCAGCCTTTGCTCACATGAAGCCCGTTTCTGGGTGGTTTCTCACGTGCCGTTTGTAACATTTCCTTCTGGGTTCCACTGAAATCTCACCACGAGACTAGAGAGTAGATAATTACACCTACTGAAAACACTTCAATTGCTTAATTGGGTTAAGTTTATTTGCAAGTATCAAACTGTCTTCCAGAACACAAACTGAAGATCCAGTGTGCACATGTGCCACTGGCTCCGGGGTCAGCTGCCCGTGCTGTACTCTTCTCACTGAGGAACTTGCCCGGTCACGAATGGCGTATTAAGTATTTCTAGGCTTGTCCTTATGCTTTATATTTTATATATAAAATGTATCTGTAATTTCATGATTGAAATAACATACTGATACCCAAGTACACTTTGCATTTTCCCAACATTACATATTAAGACAAAACAATGTCTGCAGGAACTCAGGCACGTAGGACCGGTGAGCAACGCAAGCCACGCACGTGCTGAGAGAGGAGCCCAGAGCGCTCAGAGCGTCTGTGGGTGTGCTGACACCGCTATCTCAATATACGGAGCTTCAGTGCTGTTCAAAAGAACCTATATAGCTTTCTTTCCTCTCTCCCTCTCGCATAATTGTGAAATGCAGGTTCCCCAAGGTTGAATCATGGGAGTCCAATTACAGGGGTCATGGTATATTTTTTAAAAAATTAAATCTTGTGAAGTATTTTGGATTAAAATGTTGATGTGATTTACAAATAATTCACAGGTGTTTTTATCTCCCTGCAGCTCCCACAGAAGCAGCTGTCATTACTGTATTTCAGTAACCACCTGGGTGAAAAGCATGGTATCTTATTAATTGGCATTTTTTCTAATAAGCTAAAATCTTTTCAAATGTTTGCATGTATTTCCCACTCCTTAAATTTATTTTTGGCATCAGACGTGGTGGTACACACCTGTAATCCCAGCACTTGGGAGGCTGAGGCAGGAGGATTGCTGCGAGTTTGAGGCCAGCCTAGGCTACACGGTGAGCTCAAGGACAGCCTGAACTGCATAGCAAGACCCCATCTCAGACAAAAAAAAATTCATTTTTGGCATTTCTTGATCATATCTTCATTGACAATTTTTCCTGTAATTAAGGAGTGCTTTCTAAATGTCTCATCCAGCTCAATCAACCAAGGTCTAGCAGGGATAAGAGCAGATTGACATCTACTCTTTACACTTAACGTGCACATGTACACATAATTTGCTCCATCAGTATGTAAAAACTTTCACAGTGAACTGCCCACTCATGGGGTAGTAGAGTATTTTCACTATTCTTAGGCAAGGTGACACAGACAAAGGTAACACAAGCCCATAAACGCAGTCTCTAAAGTCTAAAATTGCTACCAATGTTAATAAACTTACTGGTTTAATACACAGGGCTTGCTCTACTACATGCTCAGCTCTGTCTGAGTGCCTGGGACAGTGATAAACAAGAACTATTTCTTGCACACACAGATTAAAACTTAAATGAGGAAACGTGAAAACATTTGTCTTAAATAAGCCAAAGTGTGTCAATTTTAAAAACTGTAAGAACACCCAACAAATTACTAAACATTAGACTTTATTTGAACATCATCAGTTTTTCCATTCTTCTCTTGCAGGGGTCAAAACAGTGTTCCACATTGTCTTCAGATGTCCTGTCTCCTGCAGCTCCTGATTGGCGGTAACTTCTCAGTATTTCCTTATGTTTCATTACCTTAATAATTCCGAGGAGTACTGGGCTCACAAATATCCTGTAGAATGTCTTCCATCTGGGCGGGTCTGACGTTTTCCTCATGGTTACACTGGAGTTCTGGGTTTGTGGAAGGAGCAGAGAGGGTAAAGTGCTCATCACGTAACACAGGACACAAGTCAACGACGTGGTGAAAAGATGGGCGCTTTCACCATAGGCTTACAGCAGGCTGTGGCCTTTCTTTGCTGTAAAGTTGTGACAGTTTTCCAAACTCAGTATTTTTATAGCTGAGTACTTAGTGTAGCTCATCTATAAGCAGTGCAAGTTGACATTCTACCTCCCGGGTATAAGAATAACTGACGTTTCTAATTACTAACTGGAATATTTCTGTCAAGAAGAACTGTCTCTTCTACCTCATTTATTTTACATAGTGAAATTTATTCTTGTTTACATAAATGAGTGGGAGTTGATGTATGTATTTTACATTTAGTATTATAATTCACATATATCCAAGGCTGTATTGATTTTGTTGCTCAAATTATTCCAAATTTGACCTCTAGGGGCTAGTTTATTATTTTAGTAGAGGTCAATTTCTTCTAACATAATAATCCTAAACTGTAACTCAAGCACTAAGATCTTTAATATCTAAACTAAGTCATTCCCCTTAATCATATTGGAATTGATTAAACATTTCCATGTGTCTTGTGTCATAAATCTCCTGCCTCCCTTGAGACTGATGAAAAGTGTAACCCAGATGAATGCCCGAGGGTCAACCTGTCAGCCTTGGCACGGTCATTTGCCGCACTCTAATAATCGATTTTTCAACATAAAATACACAGTTGTCTTTCTTGAATATGAGGAAAGCAAAATTTTAGCTGGATGTCCAATAGTAACCAAGAAGGTCCTAGACCTAATGGGAATCTAAGGGGGTATTGATGTACTCATAACTCCTCCTATTGCACCTTTTAACACACAGGCATATCTCAGGTACACCTGCATAGTACCAGCACCAATGCCGGCATTACTCATGGCCCATTTGTGGTTCTCTTTTTTAGACACTCGCATTGTTAATACCATCATTTATATTTTCTTAATCTCTCATCACAGCCACTTGTCATGAAAAGAGCACCAGATTATGTTATGATTTTCTACGTAGCCAAACCCAAAATGACCATTCCCGTTACTCGAAAACTTGATTTTTCTACACATGAAGACAAGGTGGGTCCTCCTTGACAGTGGGTCCTCCAAAGACAGTGGGTCTTCAAGTACAAAGACCAAATTAAACTGTGCTTATATAGTTTATTTTTAAAGTAACTTGTAACACAATGTAAATATACATTAAAAGATACTGTGGCCATTTGGATTAGGAATATCATGAAGTTATTTACATGCTGGCGTATGCATGTGTGTATACACATACACACAACACAAAGTGCAGATAAATACAGAAACACTACAAAATAAACAAAAAATTCAATATAATTTACTGACAATAACTTTTATCATATTTATTAATTTCTCATGTTAATAGTTGCAAAGAAGCTCCTGGTACTGAAATATAATATCTAAGTATCCAACTTTTATATAAACTATAGTACCTCAAATTTTAACAGTATATAAATAGGATTCTAAATTAAAAACTAAGGTATCTTCCCTGCCAAGCTCCAGATCTGTAAAGATTTCAGCTCAAAAGTTCACAGAAGTCTTGAAATTCCAGCCTTCAATAATGTTGTGAAATCTTGAGTTTTAAGAATAAATCATGTAAAGGCGGTATTCTTAGATCAGCTCTACCAGTAGGTGTCATTCTCTGAAAAAAGGTTCCTGAGGATACACTGTGGTGGGTATAAAACCTCTCACATGCTTCCACATGGAGAACTACGCACAGCTTTCATTTAAGAGATGGCACAACAGGGTGCTGCCCACTCTTGAAGGACACAACCCTGGAAACAGTGATGAGGGAGTGCTCATCTAATTGAGGCGCCTTCGGCCCCCATCGACTCCAATATTTCAGTTTCTCAAACTGCCCTTTATATGAACAGATCACGTGGTGGAAAACTTCCACACGGGTATAGCTGAAAATGGCCTCTTTTGTGGCTCCTCAGTAAGCACACAAACTCCATACAGCACCAAGAAGTATCTGCCCCTGTCCCTGGCCTCTGTCCTGTGTGTCAGGAGGTGAAGGAATGGTTTTCGGGGCTCTCTAATCCATAAAAACATTATTCTTGGTCATACAGATCAGTTTTCTGCCAATGACGTCTTGCGTTATCAAAACTTGTATCTAAAATAATCAATGTGGCCTGCTCTAAAATTACCTAAGATCTTATTCACAGGTCAGATCAGATAAAAAGTTCACACCATGCACAAGCCTCCATTTCCTAAGATTACTGGTAGAAACTGCACCTGAAACAGGAAGGCAGTTGGTAACAACGGATGAATACAGTCTGTGCTGACGAAATTGAGATCAGCTGACAAGTACCTGTCCGTAAGTCTGAATCAACAAGAGACAGCCTGGAAATAGACTGTCCGGAAAGGCAGAACCATTTGAAAAACTGTTTTGATTTTGGAAGGTAACAAAGGCAAAGGAGGCAAAATTTCTTAACAATTTCTGCCATGAGGGACTACTATTCTTTGCTCAAAAGAAAAACAGCTTCAAGACAAGAGTCCAACCTTTGCTTTTTATCTTTACCAGGAGACAGGAATGCAGAATGCTACCCGGTAATGTGAGGTCATGGGAAGAGCTGAAAGTTATCAATGTACTGTGAAACCAAAGAACAAAATCTGCTTCTAAGCTGGCCTATTTTTTACTTCCATGAAGAAGTGTAAGTGAGATTAGGGTTCTGAATACCACTCGAGGCGCCAAGGATGTAGCTCAGTGGTGCAGTGCCTGCCTGGCAAGTGTGAGGTCCTGAATTTGAGTCCTGATACCCGTAACTCCCCAAAAGAGCAAAGAAACTAAATGTGAACTAGTGCACCCTCAATATAGCCTAAGCATCCCAAATCCCACAATTGAAAATCTAAAACTTTTTGACATGTACATGATGACACAACTGGAAAGTTCCAGCCAGGTGATTCAGTTTTACTTACTAAATCATTAAACTATGAAACATTTCTTTAGGCTTTGTGTATAAGATGTATATCAAACAAATTCATTTCATGTTTCAACTAGGATCCTATCCCCATAGTATCTTATGTATATGTCATTATTCCAAAATCTGACAAAATTCCCAAATCCAAACTTCTGCTCTTACTATTTCAGGAAAAGGATGCTCCTCCAGCGTTACCAGCAGAAGACATTTGACACAAGGGTTCGAGGGACACTTCGAAACTAACAGTGTGAGTGACAGCCTTTTTGACACAAAGATCTGGAGGAGGAGGCTGGGAGCGAGCTTAGGAAGGTGGCATCTTCACAGGATTAGAGCAATTATGAGACTTGTCTCCTTCATACAGTGGGTTTCTGAAAGGCATATGTAATGCTAATGATAGTAGAAGATTCAGGTATCTTGATTTTTCCTGTTTGGGAACTTTGACAGTCTGGGTCTATGGAAAATTTAAGGTGTACTTTTTACCTTCTCCACCATCCCTCACAAAGCCAGCGAAGGAGCCCCTGTGGAGAATCTTGGTATGTTCGTGTCCATTACAAAGCACAGAGAACCAGCACGACACATGAGCAAAGGCACATCAGATGAGGCGAAACGATGCCTCGCTGTTCTTCACGGGCAGTATAGGAGATATAGGTTATTTTACTCTTCAGATATTCACACGTTACAAAATAGAAACATCTTTAGCCGAATGACTGGTTTTTATATCTGACTTGGTGAAGTGATGATGTAATAGAAAAGTCACCTGTGAAATATGTAAATGTTTTGTCCTCAGGGACATTTTCACATAACACACAGATAATTAACGTCAGGCCCTCCATCTCATCCTCATATTGATTATGCTATAAGCGGTGACTTCGGTGCACATGGTTACATTTCAAAGGTGTGGATGTGGCAACTCTAACACACCTTTCCATGGTCTCTGAAAGGGGCAGGTCCTGTTACTGCAGTGCTGTGACATTTTGGAATGTGATCATCTCCTACTGACTGGCATTACCTCCTTTGTGTAATTACTATTCCACCTGTTCTGGAGCTCTTCTTTTAATGCCTCCAAGCAGTAAATGTACTTGAAGGGAAAAACACCTTTAGCCTGTCTCCAGTGTAAGGCTACGACTTGCTTACACATATAATCAATATAAAGAAAAATAAACCATCCTCACAAATCTGTAAGATTAAAACTTCTAACAAAAGCAGAAGCTGAAGGCTGGGGATACAGCTCGGTGACTGCGCACTCGCTGAACAGGCAGGAGGCCCTGGGTACAATCCCCAGTACCACACACAAAACCAAAGCTTAGAACAAAATCACAACACAAACCAGCATGTTTGTACCTTGTTTCTAGGAAGGGACAACAAGTGGTGCCACAAACTGTCTCACGTTAGAGGAGAGGCGCGTTCATCCCTCACTGACCGTGAGCGAAATTAGCGCGCAGACAATTCAGAAACTGGGCCACTCTTGTCTGTGTTAAAATCAAATGAAGGTTGAGATTTTTTTATGCAGCAAGTGAAGCAAGATTCTGAATCTCTTTTTGGAATCAAGGCAGTCCTTGAAAGAAAACCAAATCTGCTTTAAGTGGTTACAGTCTAGCAGAACGCTGGGCGATAACCAGGGTGCTTACACAGAGGGCACCAAACAGACGAGGGGCTGGTGTGTGGGAAAGACTACCTTCTGTTAGAGCAGAGGGCAATCGGAGCGCGAGCAATGCTCTCAGTCCTACCCTGGCAGAGAAGGTTCAGAAATATCTCAACAGCAGAAAGACAAAAAAGAAACATACCAGATTTTCCCATTCATTCAGGATATTTTCAGAATCAGGACATTTTTTGTTCATTTATTTCAACTCACTGGCATTTATTTCTGGTTGTGATTATCTGCTGCTACTCTTTTTACTTGGTAATTCTAATCTATTAATTTTATATTTAAAAGCATCAATGTTCTGAGGCATATAGTTCTCTGTATGTATTTAGTGTGCTATTATTAGAAATATTAATTTAAAGTAAAAGTACAGATTATACATTTTCATATGTAAAGAGTTTTACACAGTAAATACCTGAGTGTCTATAAAGTGGGCAAAAACTCTGAAGTAATCAGTAAGACATCAAGGCCAAGTGGGGAAGGTCTGTGATAGTCAACTGGCAATAACCAGCTTTTTGAAATCTTGAGAAGAAAGACTCTTTGCCACATATAGATGGTAGAAACAATTATATTAGAATTATTGAAATAGAAATAATAGAAAAAATGGTTAATGCCTAACCAGTTGATGATATATATATAGATAGATAGATAGATAGATAAATGGGTAGTAAATACCTATTCCTGTGCACTATAAATTCAGTAAAATTTTGAGTAAAGGTCATAAACCAGATGACTTAAAGGAAATCACAGACAGATTCTATTTCTGCTAAAGATGAGGACACAATTTCAAACTTTGTGGTTCAATGTGATTTAAGATTCCTGTACCGCTGTGTTTATTTTGTTTTAATTAAGCACAGACTTTAGAAGGCATAGCTTTTATCACTTAGGAATATCTCAGTGGCCAAAATTGGATATTATTAAAATATTCTGACACATTACAGTGCTACAAGTAAAATTTACTTGTATGGATGTGGCAACTCTAACATACCTTTTTACTGCACTTCTGTAATCCTGCCATTCGAGTAATGACACTTTTGTGACACTACTATCATTCTACCAGGCAAAAGTATAGGCATATGATTCATAAGTGCTCATAGTTTCATCCAAAAGTTGTGAAAATAGTTTATAAATTCTCTAAAGTCAGGGTCAGTAAACTGTGAACCCACAAGTGAAATCTAGCCTGCCACAAAAGTATTCACCATGAGGCCTTTATAGGAGCAGTCTGCTGACCCCTGCTCTGACACTATGGAAGTTGTGTGGAATTATGGGTAGGTTGTTCACAGTGAAATCAGTGTATGACTTAATTTGGCTTTCCGTAGAGACATCATACACATTATTGCTTTTGAATATTATCATCCACTTGGAAAACAAAATAAAATTATGCTAAAACAAAGACTTATTTCTTTGAAATGTTCAGAACCAACAACAGTCATATAAAAGCAGTATATTTTTAAGAAAAAATAATAATAAACAATTTACAATACAGTTATAAGTAATGATTTCAAAGTTCCTCAGAAAATGCCAGAGAGCAAGATACAGATCTCAAAATCCATATAGCAGATTGCTGGTTTCAAGCTTTTAGATTATAGTGTTTAGCACAGTATTCAAGACTTTTCAGTTCCTACAGAAGAGACATTTTAGAAAATTACAGTACTTATTACCAAAAAGAAAAATAGTTGAACAGAATGAATAGAATTTAAACATTTTTTTCCTTTTTCCATTAATAGGCAACTACGTAGTGTGCTGGTGAAGAACTTGATAGAAATGGACTGTTTTCATTCAGTGGGCCAATCCCTGTATCTGTGTCAGATAAAATCATACTGCTTATTATTTGTTACCATGGATACCATGAAGATACTGCCATCCACTAAGCAATATTAGAGGAAGACAACATAATTTTCTGGAACTAGTCCTGTTTTGCCTTCGTAAGTTGCCTTTAACCATCCTGGTTCCACTGATGGGTACACTGGAAAACAAATACAATTCAATCAACATTTGCTTCAAATAACGGCATAACCTGGACAAATGGTTAAAAATTCTTATCAAATTCTATGCATACACTCATACTATGAAAACAAAAACAGTATTACAGCCTCCTTCCCTTTAAAGATGTCATATGCTTTGCATTCACACCATCAGCTTGTGTGCTTGTGCGTTTGTGTGTGTTTGTGTGTGTTTCTCTCATACACAGGTAAGCTCAGAACCCAGTGCACACATGTGTGCTCCGGCAGAGGAAAACCCTGGGGTCTGAGGGGGTCTGATGGGCTCACTCACGTGGGCTACAGGAGGCAGGCGCTAGATTACAACCTGAGGCTCTCAGTTTCTATGTTAGACCCCCTCCACCACTCCACGCCCTTAGCCTCCCCTTGCTCTACTTACATCAAGTATGCAGAAGTGCTTACCGTTAGAAAATATTGCCCCCTGGGGGAAGGACAGCTCATGGCTGTGCTCTGCTTTACAGGAGTACATGGCTTTGGCTTGTCTGAAAGAGCAAGACAGTCTATAAAAATCACAACACTCAACTGGAGTACTAAAGCTTTTCTTAAAGAATGTGACTGATGGTTATTAACTGGAATACAATATACACAAACAAAGTGCACTGGCAAGGCGACATCAGTGCATTTTCCACACACTGAACACGGCTGTATAACCCGATCAACAAATCGAACATTTCTGGTACACTAAAAGGTGTTGCATTTCCAAGCAATGCTTGTAAGGGAACCGCCTTGCTTAGGGCCAGCAGTATAGGCCAGTACTAAAGATTACTATTATTTAATTGGTAGCAAGCTGCTGAGCAAGTTGTTTTAAAAATCATATAGGAACCAAGACTCACAGCTACCCTAAAGCTTGTTTTGTTTTTTCCACTTTAATTTTTAGACTATCTGAAATGATACCTCAAAATTAAAAGGTCTACAAGATCAGGTACATATGCTGAGTGGTCATCAAGGAAGAAACACAGGAGGAGGAGATGATGATAAACAGCAGCCAGCCTCAGGTCAGGGAGACCACAGGATGGACGGAGCTTTGCAAGCCAGAGCGACGTCTACCTCTGACAAGGAAAGCCAGCACTCACTTCCCAACAGCGGTTACCATCCATGAATTCAAGCACAGTATAGCCATGGTCTGGTTTTTAAGAAAAAGCCAGAGTTTTTACAGTTTTCTGTGCGATCTAATTTTAAAATATTTAAGATAACACTGAAAAGCCATCACCAGAGGTTGCTGATCAGGTCACCAGGCCAGTTCCCTTCTCCCTGCAAGATTCAATGACCGTGATAAGGCTTGTGGCTTCCCTCACTCTGCCCATTTACTTCTTCCACCACCGGACTCCAAGCCCAGTCATTTCTGATGTAGTTCACTGAGAGACTCTCCTAACACCCTAAAATTTCTGGACTTCCTCCTCTGTTCACCTATAATCAATCATCTACAGAGCAACCACGGAGCAGAGACAGTTCATCAGAGCATTTCCCTTCACTGGTTTCTTCGGCCAGTTGCAAAGCATGTGCACCAGGTATCTGTCGGCCTCTGCTGCTTGCTTTTCTACTTGCCTCTGACTCCTGACCCTTCCATTCACACTGTTTTCCTCTCTACAAGGCCAAACTCTCTTGGGCAGCTCTGCCATCTTCAGAAGATGTTTTTCTCTTGATTTTTACACAACGAAGCACTTCATTTCACCATAAATTTCATGAGCTTTGCTGGAGGGTCAGTCTTCCCTGCTGTGGACTCTAAAATACCCACCCAGAGATAAATTCTATGTGGTATTCACATTTGGTGTTCTGTTGCTATTAATGTTATTTTTGTTATTTTCTTCCCTAATGAGAATGTAACCTCCACAGAAGAGGCCTGATGCTCAACAGCAACTACATATTTGGTAACTCAGTAAGTATTTGGTAAATGATTAAGTGGAAAAAGGACGCTCTGGCCTTCTTCTGTATGACAGGTCCACTTAAAGACTGGTGGTGCTCCCCGACAGCCCAGTACTGTATTCCCTAATATCCAGGTACTACACCTACAAAGAAGCATCAGCAATACCTGCCACCTCCTCCAAAGCTGTAGCACTCCCTCACGATTTCATTTCCCTACGAGAACTAGATCCTGGGTGTTGCAAATTCTAGAATGAGGATTGGCCATTTAAATTGGAGTTTCCAAAAAACATCAGAGGATGAGAAAGGTTATAAAGGAGAGGCCTGCGTGTCTCCCCAGAGGCGGGTCCTGCGTTGTCAGAAAGTATATTAAGGGATCAGCTTTGGGAACAACGGCAGCCCAGACTGCACAGCCTCACACTGTGCACGCTCTAAGGCAGCTGGGGAAGTGGAGGCCCCAGGGAAGCACAGCACTTTACATTTTAATAGACAAAGAGCAGTGTGCACGTGCGTGTGTGCTGATGAGACAGGTGAGGGACAATGGTAGAGGAAAAGTGTGCTACCAAGTTTTGAAAACTTCTACGAATCAGACTATGGTAACCTTGAATATTAGTGTTTTCTAAAAACTAGCCAAGTATAATAACTCGGTATAATAAGGGTACAACAGGTTCTAAAAGCTACTACTTTAGTAACAGACAATTAGTTTTTGAAAAATTAAATTTTTTTACAGCACCTATGTCATACCTCTTTGAGTCATTAGCAAATAACTTATGAAATCTACAGGGAAACAATTTCCAAAGCTATAGAAGTAATTCTACTTTACTACTGTTTGCAATGATGTAGTGTTTTAAAGTATACTTTGAAATTCTATCAGATTCTTATTAATATTTCAGGCATGAACGTTCTCTGTCAGTATTTTATGCCCTGGTGAGGACAAGAAGAAGAAAACAGAATAATTATACCAGTAAAAAATTTTAAATGTGTTAAAAACACAAAGCATACAGTACTGGCATCACTTTTCAGTTATTTGAGCGTGTGACTAGGCAGTTTCCTTCTGCTGAACTCTGTACCCACAGGTATTAACGCAGAGGAAAGCTTTGATTCTTTGCAGTCTGTGACAGTGAAGTTTCCTCTTCAGGTGCTAATGCTTCCTCTTTCACTGTCCTGTGTACTGAAGAGGATGTGAAAATAACACGGTCACCTAATGTACCTCTCTTCAGAAAATTCTAATAGTCCTTTGAAAGGGTTTTGAAAAACCTGCTTCTTACTGCAGGGGAGAATAAGCTAATGACATCCACAGTTCTAAAAGCCATTTCTTGCCTTATCACTGGGAAATGGTCTGCTCACAGCCTCCATCCTAATTCTAAACATCTTACAATGTTGGTGAGTAAATTTACAAATGTATGATAAGGTAATTGTGCACAATTTGCCAATCTCATTTTAAACGTAAGAGAAATAAAAGTTCACCAAAATCAAAACAATGTTTCCTAGGGCTGTTTAACAATCTCTCTCTCAATATTATTTAGCCACTTCATTTTTTTTGGTACCGGGAAATGAACTCAGGACCTCGCATTTACGGTTAGGCACTTGTGCCACTGAGCTACATCCCCGGCCCCTGGAGTTTCACTTCTGAAAGGAATAGTAGTACACTCTAATAGAAACATGCCTAAGCAGTATTACACATAAACTAAAAAAATCCTAACTAACAATCTAAGTGGTCATCAGCACAGCACTTAACAAATTAGAATACACTGTTTAATTAGGGCTTACATAGCAACTACAAATAATACTATTAAAGAACAGACGCATGCCACGAAACAAGTTAGCACAGAAGGCAAAAACTATACACGTTTGTTCTTGGCAAATTGTACACTGCATGTGCTTAAAATTAGTCACATGTTCTTTTTGTAAGTTTTTTTTTCAGCAAACACTAGCTTCATGTGGCTTGTGTACCTGTGTGAGTGCTGGACATTTCAATGTTAAAGAACTTCTATGTGAGAGTGCAGAGCTAAAGCTGCTCAGGTCTAACACAGGTAAATGGCACCTCTGTTGAAAATGAAGCCAAGTAAGTGAGAAGCCAATTATTTTCCCTCATCTACAAGCTCCTAAAAAAGCCACCTGGACGATCTGTTCTGGTGCTTCTCTGACTAGGTCGCCTGTCTGGAGAGGGTCACACAGAGCCTGCGTTGGCTCCCAGGGGGCTGCGCTCCTGTTGCTCACACCATCCCCTAAATTACCACCTCGGTCACTTTCCCACATACTAGTTTTGCTGGTTCTGCCATCCTGCGAGGTCCAATCCAAGGTAACCTCGAGTCCCTAGCCTGACACAAGGTAGGCATTACAAGAGATTTACTAGCGATATATCCTCAACTAGTATGTGTTACTTGGTTTTACTTAACAGCACAAAAGACTAGCAGGTGACTCTCATGGATTTGCATTTAAATACTATTAATGAATTAATCAGAGGCTTGAATGTCTTTGATAAAGTTGCAAAGTAATAACAGTAAGTCATTAATATAGCAACCATCTACACAGCACCCATCATGCACTTCAAATATATCATTGTTCCTGACAACTTGCAAGCTCAGAATAACACTGAAGGTGCAAGGTGTGTGGGTGCCAAGTTCATACTGTTTAAATTACACCACAATTATAGGTGACTCCGACTACTGAGACCGTAACAAGCACGTACAGATGCCTGAGCTGGGTGCTGAACATCTGAGAGCATGGTATACGGCAGCGTTCTAATTTACTTTCTGAATGGCTTATTTTCTAGGCTCTACAGGATGACCTGATACAGCACAGTCAGTACTCTACCTGTGGGTACCCTACCTAGGCCCAACCAGACTGAGATATTCACGAAAAAAATGCATCTGCACTGAAAATGTACAAAATGTTTATCATTATTTCCTAAAGAAAACAGTTAGAACTATTTATGCAACATTTATGTTAAGTATTACACATAATTGAGAGATAATAAAATATATAGGAGGATATAAGTAGGTTATATACAATTACTACGCCATTTTATAGCAGGGACTACTTTAAGGTGTGTGGAGTTTTGGATCTTAGACCCAATCTCCCACAAATACCGAGAGGACTGTTCTTGCGTTTGTAGTTCCAGACCCCAGCAGCGATGGCGAACCTATGGCACGCAAACTAGAGCTGACTGACTGCTATGACTGAAAACTGCAAGGTTCACCCGCACGGCCCCAGAGCTCCCTAACGAAAGCGCTCCACCTAGTGGAGCAATCCACCATATGGTGGTGACAGTGTCCCTCACACTAAGGCCTGAAAGCAGCCGCAGTCTATGAAAAACGAAGTTGGCTCTGATACACGAGGGGCTCCTTTTTAACATGTCTTGATAAAAAGAAAGATGAAAATACCAGACACGCATGTAAGAAAGGTGACAAAAGTGTGTTAGGACTGACTGTAGAAGTACAAGGTAACCACCCCTGTCCTGGTGCTACCGTGGTGACTCTGCTCGGTGGGGTTAAAAGGAAACACAACCAAACCAGAGCAGCCATCGACAACAACCCAAAAAAGCTGAAGGGCTCATCAGGCTCTGAGCTTAGCTAGAGAGAGTCTGAGAGTCAGTGTTACCCCAATAACCAGCCCACGTCTAGTATTAGTGAATAAATTCTCATCAGGAAAGTTTTTATAGGGTTGACAGAGATTCTTTGCATGAATAACTTTTAGAAGAAACACGCAGCAGTAACTAAATTATCTGCGACCCCCATTTTCCCAGACTTAACTATCCAGACACGGGAAATAAGTGCGGCCAAGGAAAAAAATCAAAGTTTGTGTTGCCAGTTCTCTCACACACTCTTTTGACAAGCACCTACTGCCCCCTCTGAAAGAAAATCTTAAGTCCCACTTTTATGAAATCCCCTTACTCAAACTAAAAACTAAAGGCAGCTATAGCATAGAAGAATCAATGAGGAAGAAGAAAGCAGGAATTTAAGAAGGAAGTACTCTAATAGCAATAAAATACAGCAAGTCATCCTTTTAATGATCAGTGTAAAGTCCAGAAACCTGAATAGTATTGTACTCACACTGGCATCTGCAGCAATGAGCTCTTGCACACCTCAGAGATCCATTAAGATTAAACACATTTTTTAATAGAAGCCCATGAAGATTCTTCCACAGAAACTTAATGTAACTTTTAGAAGCCAAGAGTATTCCTTTGAAAACTGTCCCCCAAATGACTGTCATTAAAGATGTGCAAAGAGTTACAGCAACTTCTGTCTTTTAAGAAATCTGTTTAGAATTGTCCTTTGCAAAAGATTTTAGCAAAGCAGGAATCACTGCAACAATCTGAGGTGCTAAATGCTGTTACAGAGACGGTCTCCACATAAAGGGCCATGCACTTGACTGTCTGCAAAACTGAGGGCACAACTGTCACAAGTACTGTCATGAGCTGGGCATGGTGGTGCACGCCTGTAACCCCAGCAGGGCTGCTGAGGCCGGAGGATCACTAGGAGGAGTTCAGGGTCAGCCTCAGCTCTGTGGTAGGTTCAAGGTCAGCCTGAAATGCTTGGCAAGACTCTGTCTCAAAACAAACAAACAAACATTTTGTCATGTCAACCCACGACACTGTCACCACTGTTATACTTTTTTTTAGTGCTTCTGAAGTTTCTGAAGACTTACCGCCCAGAAGACACTGGCTTAAGTGAACCAACACTTTCAAATAGTTGGGCTTTTGCTGCCACTCTGAAAAATAATTTTAAAATACATGTTTGAGGAGAACAATCAGAAAATCATTCTGCTCAATGTAGAATTCAAGATTATCATTTAAACAAAACAAAAAGATTAAAGAGCCACACCAAATCAGAGCCAAATTTTAATTGTTTCAAGGTTTAATGTGAAGCGGGTTTTTAGCTCTAGCCCCTAACTCCACAACGATCATCAGACCGATCAGACCGTAACCAACTTAGAGTTACCTCTTGCGGGGACCCTAACGATCCTCATCCATTTTACTTCAGAAAACTCAGGGAACAGTAAAAGGACCACTTTCTACCCACTCTGCTCCCAGCATGCAGCATGCTACTGACTCCTGTGGATCCACAAGGGAAGAATCAAAGGATGAAATCAACATGACAGAAGAGGAACTGCTGTGCTTTTCCATGGCCGCAAAACCCCCTAATATTAGCATGATGTCATGTGGTTTTAAATGTGAATGTATTTCCTGTAACATGAAAAGCATAAGCCCTAGAAGTATGTCCAGTCACTTCTAGATTCAACTTTGTTTTCAAATCATGAGGTACATGTGTGGCAGGAGGAAATGTTTTATTTGAAAACATGAGGCTCTTGGATACAAAATAAAACCCACAAACCAGAGGGACCATCAGAGATGAGACCTATTTCTCTGTACTAGAAGAGAAAATCAAATTCCCTGAACGCTGTCTATTTCAACTCAACTTTAATGCAAACCGTTGTTCTTTAATTCACAAACATTTCTCACAGGGTCAAGCATTTGATAATCTTGAGGACCATTTTATACCTAATATAGAACACATTCCCTCATTTTATTTTTATTTTATTATTTTATTATTTTTATTTTTATTTTTTTTGGCGGTACTGGGGATCGAACTCAGGACCCTGCGCTTGCTAGGCAGGCACTTATTCCACTGAGCTATATCCCCAGCCCCCACATTCCCTCATTTTAATTTCCACTTCGTGAGTGCAACTGCAAGCAGAAGCTCTTCTCTTTCCTCTGCAAAGAATGGAGTTTATGTTGTGACATGTTCCCTAACACACTGGCTTAAAACCTAATTTCCTGTAACAGCTAAAACCAGGTCCTAGGGGAGCAGACAGATTTATGAACACATCTGTCTATAACATCGTAACTGGTTTTTTGACCTAGAGAGGTAATGATGTTGAACTCTGCAACTGAAAGGTGTTTATGAACAAATGGACTAAGGATGGACAAACGAAGTTAAGATTTTGTTCCTACGGAAATGGGCTTAGTAAAATGTTGTACTTGACTTTGCACGAACAATAAGAAAAAGTCAGGAATGCCATGATACTACAAAGGAGTATGCCATACAGAACCAAAATTAGAACACCCTAGGCTGGAGTGCCAGGGCTGCCACTCACTGGGTGAGAGTATGTGGCCTAATTTGTTACCCTTTCTTAAGATCACTTATCATTCCTAGAAACGGGTTTAAATCACCTATTTCAGAAGGACACTGGGGACGTCTACTGGGGCAATACATTTAAACACATCCGATAATGGCTTATAGAGCACTAGGAAATGTTTGGCAATGGTCAGGAATGCAGCATGAAAGGAAGAAAAGCCTTTCCTTTCTGTGCCCGTCTGACGTGTTTATCCCGGTCCCCATTTCTTCCTCTTTATCTCTTTCCGATCATGTCTACGCACCCGTGACCTACCAGCCTTCACACACCTGGTAATTTCTTTTGATTATACGTGCTCTTTCCGCTTTGCCTTTCATGTCCCTTGTTCTCTATGTGCCTATTTAAATAATGGAGCACCAAGGGAGGGAAGAAACAGGATGGAAGAAAGGAAACTCCAACCCTCACAAGATGAGCAGCAGGGAACTGAGAGGTGGATGCACAGCTTCCATCGCAGAGCTTCTGGTTCCGAAGCTGTAGCTGCTGTGCTGCACCTCTGCTCTCTGGGTACTCAAGCCGTAGCTCTGCTCTAGGGAAGTGCTTGAAGGGATGCCTGAAGAGATTGTTTCCATACCCTACGCCGACAGTAAGTTTCACATCTTTTCTAGCAGAGGAAACAGTCCTCAGAGGTTGACTCTACCCAGCCGCAGAGGAAGCACGTATGGAGTTCCCAACGTGCTTTCCAACAGATACAAGCCCTGCGCATCCACAGGAGACACAACAAACACTAACGCGTTTTCACTTACACGGAGCCAGGTCGCTGGTAGCCATTGCTTGACGCAGTGTCCAGCCTTAACCTCCTACACATTTTTGGAGGAAGTTCTGGGTTTGGTGTGGCTTTGGATGTCTCCTTGGAACCTACAGAAGTTAGGCTTTGAATAGATCCACTGTAGCTCTTGTTTCCTAAACAGCAAGCCCAAGAAACAGACAAGGTGCTATTAGACAAAATAACAGCAGTAACACAGAACGTGTACATAACAAAAGCAGCATTTTCCTCTGAGACTAAATGGGAAAGTACAGAATGTTCTATGGGCACAGCAGCGCATCACTCAGAGAGATAAAAATCTACAGTAATTACAAAGACAGCACCTTACAGAGATGGAAAGATTTGGGGAGAATGTCACAGGGCACAAAAGTTTAAAACTCGAGCTCAGGAACAAAGCAGGTGAGCACCCTTAAGTTCCCCCTGTGACCCTTATCCCCACTTAATCACCCAGGGAAATCCAGCAAATGACACTAAGATCAACGGCATCTTGTACAAGTTCCACTTGTACCTTCAGATGCAGAGATGGATTTGAGGGAGGAGGCAGGGGTTCTTTTCAGTCCTGAAAGCCCGTAGGGCCCCTTCTTGACTAGGTCGATAGGCGGGGAAGCATCCCCTGCGCCGGTGATGGAGGCAACACTCTGGCAGTCGGACTCTGCGTCTGTTTTGGTTGCATCTTCTCGAGAACTTGACTCAGGACTAGTCGTCCAGAGACCAAGGCTTTTCTGCCCATCGGACGATGACGGGGTCGCAATCCAAGGGATCCCTCCGGACTTCTCCCTGGGCTGGCGGGAAGCCGACTTCGTAGTACTATTTTGTTCAGAAGAGTGGGAGGAGAGCGACTCGATACTCCCCATGGGTGTGCTGTCCGGGCTGCTGCTGTAGGAGTCACCTGGGAGGAGCAGGAGGCAGACAAAAGCATCAGAAGCCATCTGTGGGGGACAGGTCACACGCACCTTTCCTTCCTCAGCTCACTATGCACTCCCTAGCCACCAGGGCGAGCACACAGACAGGGTGGTGGTCTTCACTGGCCCGGGAGAACTGTCCTTGGTGCTGAAGAAAGGCTTTAAAACATGCATTTGCACTTACTATTCTAGAAGGGTGGTACACACTCCTACGAACTAACTGCCCTATGTAGCAATTTTACTCCTTGAAGCATTTGCAGGCTGATGAGAGTTCAGACAAAAACTGTCTTCTGAAACAGGAATCAGAAGAGAAACAGGATTCCTTCACAATGTTACAGGAAAGCCACGGAAGAGGGTATACTAAGGAGACCTGTCTTAATATACTTTTCTGCTCACAGGTGATTTTGAGCTGCAATATACGTAAGTCCTCCTTCAGCCAAAGGTGTCATCAAGTGTTAGCCAAAAATTACAAGCTGCTTACAATTTTCAAAGAAAGAAGTTTTTCCCTTTTCTGCTAAGAACATAGCAATGCAATGTCTCATTAGACTTACTTTTTAATGTTCCTAAAAGAAAAAATGCAAAGGAAACAATCATAGAAACCGTAATAAAGCAGTCAGCTACACCCGAATTAAAAATTACAGATGGTTTTGCATTAAGTATTTGTGGTAAAAGGATGGAGTGTATAAAACGAGGATGACCAGTTTAAGGTGTGCTATGGGCTCAAGTCATACCAGGCTGGTGCTGGGCCAGGGTTCAGTGGCTAATGCTAATATGCAGAGTTGGTTTTCTTTTTTATTTCTTCTCTCTCTTTCAGACACTTTGACACCAATGAGCTTTAAGAACATTATATGAAAGAAAGAAAATGAATTTTTCCATCTGACTTATCTCTTGACATTTAATCTCCCACTTGACAATAGGACAAAGCCTACTACCAAGAAGCACCCAGTGTACTTACAGCTGCAGAAGGAAGAGTACTGAGTAAACAAGTCTTCTGCATGGCCATAACGAACTTGCTTACCCAGGAACCCCACAACTGTGCTGACACAGAATATATCAACTTTAGGAGGAAGGTGCTGGAGAGACAGCACCAGTGCGATCATTTTCTATTTATACCTAATTACTCATGACACGAGGTCAGGGTGAACTGAAGAGTGAAGAAAGCGTCTCCCTGGGCCAGGCACACTTACTGTCAGGCTCTGCAAGGCATGGAGTGTACCGCCCTCGGGGTTTCCGGGAGCCTGTTGAGAGGCAGATTGCTCTGGTCCTTCGGGATCCAGATCGAGACTGAGGCTGCGGGAGGGGGATGTTTGGGTCTGGTGCAGTGTGAAAAATCTACATTGAAGAAAAATGGACCAAGGTCAACAAAAGGATGGAACTGTCATGTGCAAAATATGCCTTCAAAGTTCTTAAACAATTACAGAATTGCAAAGAATGCTTGATACAAAAATGAAAGCCCCACAGCCATTAACGCTTTCTTTTCCACTTATTGGGTAATGTTTCATTGTTAGCTTTCTTTCTTCATTTCCTCACGTCTCCATCAGTGAAATTCAGAAGCTTCAAGAAACCTTTCACATAAGCACAAATGTCCTATGCTAAGACACACTGGTTCCTTTTCCTGCCATATCCTCACCCTCCCTTTGTCTTGGAAGAACATACAGGTATCTGTATCACTCCTCCAGCAACATGGCTCGGTGCTTCTGGAGGGCACTGTCAGTACTGCTGGCTCTGCGCTGTCAAGAAACGTGACCAGAGGCAGGCGGAGGAACGAGAGCAGCCACGGGACGCAGCTGGGTGGACCGTGAGGGAGCTCGCAACCTCTGCACTAAGGACATCTGGGGGTGTGGGGAAGGGACTCTGCGGAGGGCAGAGGTACGGTCCTTCTCTCACAATGAGCAGCCACATCACACACGTGGGATTTTACAGTTAGGCCGCAAATGGCTGAGTGTGTTTAATAATCCCTATAATGTGGCTTTCAGTTTCCTGTTTCCTCTTATTCCAAGGTCCCACCCTTTTAATGAAAACCTCCAGAGGGGTTAGGGGAGGACAGGGAAGACCTCAAGGCTTTGATCTCAGAAGGTTTTCATTAACTAGATATATCATCTTTATTAAATAAATTGAGTCTAATTCTAGAGGAATACAGAGATAAGGTTAAAAAAAGACTTAAACCACAAAGTGATTTTAAAATGCCTTTTGAGTAATACCTGCACAAATGCTAAAGAAAATAACTGATGGAAAGTAAATGATATGAAAGGAAAGGAAACAAGCTGCCTGCAGAATTTTGAGAAGCACTTAACTAAATTACAACAAAAGTGTATCAAAATCCTCAGGAAGAAGTAATTTTTATAAAACCGATGGACATTTTATAGGAATCTGATATAACAATGTAAGGCTCACTAACAATACAAATGCAAAATTCCTTCTTAAATGCAACATACAAAATGTGAGGTCTGCACATGAAAATGCAGCCTACCTTTTCATAATGCTCTATCAGAATCTCAACCACTATATTCTGAAATTTAATATTCATCATGGCGGCCACGGTTTCTTCCTGCGCTCGCATCAGAGTTGGGCCAAATATGACACCAAGGTTGGAGACAGTCATGAGGTTTTGCTGGCTGTGCAGTGACACTCTGCCAATACAGAACAAAAAATAAATTAGATTGTTACGAGGCACGCTCTTCTACCAAACTTGTGGCATAAAAATGTAAAACACATGTGCCATTATAGGCTAATTTTCTCAATCAGTTTTGGTTATTCCTGTTTTAATAGCCCAAAAGATGTAAAATGTTCCTAATATGTATATATGTATATAATATATATTATTGAAATTATATTACAAAATTATTATATAACAATTATAAATTATATAAAAATACATATAATTTCCATAAAATATACTCAGTTTAAAGAGCTATAGAACCCTACAACTTAGTACTTTTATCTAAGTGGATTTTGTCCCTCCTTATTTATCCTCCTACTATCCCCAATTCCACTCTAGGTTCCTAATACAAACACATGAAAATGGTCTAAGCAGATGTAAATGCTAATTATCCTGATTTTTATATACATGTATTGAATTATTACACTATATCATAAATATGTGCAAGTATTATATGTTAATTAAAATTTTCAAAATGATGCTAAAAAGTTAACATGTGCCCAGATATTATAAGGGCAAAGGTTAAACTATAGAAGAACACTCTGTAATTGTTTTCTGTGGTACTGTAATTTTTTGTGCCTTCTGTGGTATTATAATTCTTCTAGAACACATGGCTAAGGGTGGGCTAGCAGCCATTATATTTGGACTTGGGCGTATTATTGGGAACCTATGTGTAGGCATCTTCATGCACACTGCTGCAGGTAACTATCACAGTGAGCCAGTTATATCTACTGTACAGGGAAAAAAATAACACAGAAGCTGTAAAGCGATGTACTGCGGTCAAGTAAATAAGGAAGAGAGGTGCTATCCAACTTAGGTCTCTTTACCGCAAGTCATGGTTTCCTTGAACTCCCCAGATCCGCAATGGGCCAATATGCGTGCTTCTTCTCGCTTCCTGTTGTTTCCCATCTAAAACATCCCTGAATGTCTCCCTGGCACAGAGCAGTGTACAAGGCAAATAGCAGGATTACCAGACATGGTGACATCACTACTGGCTTAAAGATGAAATGAAAATCCTCTAATATCACTGACTAGAGCAAAGTGCACCCAGAAATTATGAAGAATGACTTTGATTACTTCATTAATTTAATCTAGAAATTGGATATCATCTTAAGAAGAAATGTTACTCGTTTAATCCATCTTCTGCTATAAAAACAAATTTTTCTGTACTGCTGTTGCCAGGGTGCCAGGATGTAAAGTTTTAGGAAAGAACACAACACAAGATTATGCTTATGTCTGAGTGTGAAACATCACCTGTATTCCGCAGTCACAAGCAGATTGTGTGAAAACACCAGGCTTTTACAATATGCATGTAACTCTTGACATGAGACAGAAAGAAGAAATCCTGACTAATTTTTATCCTCTTGGTTTAGAAAGCACAGGCCAAGAAGGTTTAAATTAAAGTAAGAAGAACTTCAGACAATTTTCTTTTTATATAATCAAGTACTATACATTAAATGCTTAACAAGTACTGGACATCTTGCCAGCAGAAGCTGTATGTAAAGTCAGTGAGCCTTTGTGGATTCCAAGTTTGGATCTATTTCTTAGGTGCTAGGTAAGCTCTGTCCAGTCAGTCAGTATCTGTAGGATTCAGTTTTCTCATCTGTACATTGCATATATCCACTCTCACAGGATTGCTGAGAGAATAAAATGAAGTAATGAATTAACATAATTGAAATTATCACTTCAAAATAACATTCTCTCCCTAAAACTAAATTGATTTTAGGTATGCTTGCTAAAATGGCCCAGTTCCTATAATGTCAATAAAATTGAATGTGACTAGGATCCAGCTCAGGACTTTGGAAATCTTAAAGAACTTGACGTGTTTTGGAAAGAAGAGCTGATTACACGGTGCACAAGATAGAATATTTTGATGGGTCTGAGCCAATCTTCTCTCCATTGAGTCTCCCTTCTTCTGAGCTGATCGCTGACCCTGTCCGGCGGGCCCACCACTTTTAGACATAACCGGCACATAGAACAACAAAGGAGGTGATGAGAGCTCGGCTGCAACGCAGGAAGGAAACATACCAGACTTAGGTAACGCACCCACGGCAACGATGAAATGACAGAAACCACAAATAGGATGTTAGTACATTAAATGCTATTAATGTAAGAAATTCCATAACAATTAAAAAAAATCAGTGTTTGACTTGGGGGAACTTGTTGACTTTCGTAGTGTATTACACAAGTCTGCACATTCACTGCTTATAACACACCTAAAAGAACTGAGGAAAAACTACATGCTCCACACATTTTTAAGTTGATACAAATTTAACAGCTGCAAAAGATACACTTATTTGCATTCTGAAAACACATACAGGTACACACAACATATATCGATATACTCTAAAGATAAACTGTCACAACACGTGGTAGAGCCCTTATAAAACATTGGTTACAACTGCAATGATACAGCTTCATCGTATACTTTAAAAAAGATGAACAAGTTTTAACTTAACACCTAAATATATAGTTAAATGCATAATATAAGCTAAGAGCATTACTTGACCAGGTGCTTTATTAAGATGTCCAGCATCTCTCTGTTTTTCTCAGGCAGTTTGTGCACCAACGCATGTACAGCCTCCACCCTGTAGTTCTGGTCGTCCGATTCTATTATGGAAGACAAGTTGCAAATGCTCAAGTTTTAACTGCAATCAAATGTGTATATAAATACCAGCACATATAAACATCTTAACCACGCCCACTTTTCATGCCTGAGAAGCACTGCTTCACGTAGCCTCAGTCCCTAAGGCTTAGGCAGGTTAAGGAACGTGCCCCTACACTTGAAGTCAGGGAGTAGAAAAGTCAAACACACCCTGTTCTATAGATTCCACACATGTGCTCTTCATCATTGAACTATGTACTTCCACACAACTGTAACTCATTACCTGCTTGGATTTTGAAACTGAAGATAGAATAGAACCGACAGAAGTGTTAACTTGAGCAATTTGTGTAGTCTCTCCCATGTGTCAGACACTGTATGAAATAGTGATACTGACATTATCAGGTGATACTCACACTGTCATACAGACGCCTCCTAAAGACCCAATGCACACAGCCAGAGTAAGCCAGCATTCCTCTCCTTAATTTACAGGTGAAGAGTGTGGCTGTTCTGAGGTAAGCACAAGCCCAGTAGACCATAAATCCATACTGACAATGGTAAATATGAAACAGGAGAAATCCTCTAGGCAAATCCAGGCCTGCTGGGCAAAAGCTAAGGTTCTGACATACACACTAGAGAACATCTAACCCCTCAGAAGAAGGGACCTTAGCATTCTCTGTGTCTGCCCACTTTGCCACGCCCATTCTCCAGAACCAGCCCCCTCACTGATCTGCACTAGGAGGCCACCTTCTCCATGGGTCCAGGTGCTTGGACACCAAGTGAGCAGAGACCTGGCTCAGGCTAAGGGCTCTTCTAAGAGTTGGAATGGAGACGGCGAAACTGACTTAGCTGCTCAGTAAGTGCAAAGGCAGATCACGTAGACCCAGGGCGGGTGACCAGACATACATCAAGGAACGGACAGGAAAGGGACATGAGAACGAGGAAGAAACACAACCAAGCACAGACGACAGGCCTCTTAGGAGGCATAAGGAGAAGCCTGTCTTACACATCCGGGCACAGGCTCTGGATGGCCTGGCGCCTCTCGGCACGGGAGTTCGGTGAGGCACTTCTTGGGCTTGCAATAACTTGCCCTTTTTTATGGATATGATCTCTCTTGCTGGATACCAAATAATGTAATTTTATTAAATAACTTAGGTTCTAATACACAAGACTACCCTTGACTCAGACAAAAGGTAAACTCTCTTATATAAAGCATATTTTAAATACCACTGTCCTGAATAACAGTGTTGGCCTGTGGTCCCCATTTGTCATGGAAACAAGTGGAGAAAGACATCTGTACCCAAACCTCATATCGAAACAACAGTTCATTGTAGCCATTTTATTCAGGTAGCTCAAAAGCCACTTATCAGACAAAATCTTGGTATGAAGAGCTCTGGGTTAAGATTGAGAAAGCAAAGAAACAAAGAAAACCAAATAACTAGCATGCGGCCCTGGGTTGCCATACATTTATTCGTGTGTGTAAGTGAGTTCCTTGTCGATTCTGGACCCTGATTCTTATCAGTAATCTGAAGGGCTGGGCTATGTATTTTCTGAGGTCCTATCCACCTCAGCACAGCCGGATTCTATGAAGTGAACGCAGACAGGAGCGATTTCAGAAGCAGTAACTAATGCAGGTGTGTAACATATCATGTGGTTGGCCATGAACACTGAGTTGAAAACCAAGGTCACACAACTTTATCAAGCACTTTCATCAGCAGACATTTCCTGTGACATTATAATATGTGGAAATAAAACTAATGCAACTGATTTCTTTCTTGGACTGCAAAAAATACTCAATTACAGTCACACCTCAATAGCTTAACAATGCAATGCATCTCCTCACAGTTACACGCTGTAGCATGTGCCCTGATGGCAACCTGGCACTTAGGTGTCAGTGGCTGAAAATCCCGTATCACTAACATGTTTCTCTGTTGCCCCCTCAATTTCTCAGTTAAATCTAACTACATCATAACACAGTCTCAGGCCTACATATAAACATATGATCACCACAATCAAATAACATAAAAGGAAAGGAACTGATGAAAGGATGTGGTCAAAAATAATTTACTCATCTTTCTAGCTTTAGGAATACAGCATGTGAGCAAGTGCAGCAGTGTAACTGCCTGTACATGGTCATAACTGTCATTTAATCATAAAGTTATGCTTCTGAACAGTTGGTATTAACTGCTAAAGTAAAATGAACTCAGAATTCCCCAAAGTTCTTTCTAATCACACAGGACTGTTAGCACAATAAGGTCATATTAAGTGACAAGATATTTAGCTCAATTTATAATTTATGTTGGCTTAAAAACCACAATGTAAACTATTAAGTATCACATTACATGAAAATGGCATATAAAATGGCAACACAATAAAACTACATCAGTCACAGGCATCCAGGGGATGTGTACTTACTAACAGCAACAATGAAATCTTTGTGCAACTTGTACGTCATCAGTGGTTCTGCAAGGCACCTGCGACAGAAGCGAAGGGCATTTAGAATGCAGCACCCAGGCGCCCACCGTCAGAGCTTCTTTAAGAACGTGGTGATTATTTCTTGTCATTAAAAATCAAGCAGTAAGTATAATAATTGAGTGATTATGCAGTACAAATCGCAGACTTCCAGGATGCAAATGGCCTTTCCCACCCGCTGCCATGGCTACATTCTGGGGTTTCAGACAAGAACAAAACTGGTTGAGAGTGGGGGTAGTTGTTTTAAAACTCACTTCAGTTGTTTTAAAAATACACAAAAACCTTAAACAAATTTATTATGAAATCCTAATTCTTACTCACAAAATGTTGCAGCCTTATGGTTATTATCGGAAAAGCAAGTTCCAGAATGCTGAGGGTAAAGGTTACCACCCTGTCCCCTTCACCTTACACGAGGGCCTGGGACGAAGGCGTCTGCACAGGGGCTCCGTGGAGTCAGAGGGGCACCGCGCACGGGGCGGGGGTGCACACCCACAGCCCGCAGCTAACCCTCACCTGAGGTAGTTTTTCAGCCCACTTGTTATCGTCTTGTTGTCCCATAGCTCGACGTCAATGTCAACATCAGGAGGGGACTTAGGGGCTGGAAAGAATAAAAGCAGGTGTGTGAACTACAATTCAAAAACTCCCTGTGCCATTACAAAAACGATACCAACTACGTAGGTCAAAAAGAGAGATGCACTCATTTTTCCAGATGCCAGTGAAGTGAACTGTGGGATTTGTTCTCCGGATGAGCTGCTACTAAGCTCATTTTGAGAACCTTAGAGACATCTGATGGAATAACAGTCTCCCCAGTCAACTTAACACTATTTGCTAATAGGACAGAGGGATTAACAGGTGTCTGGCACGCTTTTAAGTCTTCTGCATTGGTTAACAGATGCTAGTATTTATAGATGAGGAAGCGGAGACACAGAAAGGTTAAGCAAATTACTAAAGATCATAAAACTTTTAATTGGACAAATTGGGATTGGAAGCCAGGCAATTATGCTACCTTTGGGCTAACTGAAGGACATTTTAGGAAAAACTCCAATATTACAAAAACGTCTCTCCAAATTCTCATTGTTTATTCATTACAGAGGAATGTCCATGATGAACACAGAGGATGGTTTATAGTTCTGTGGAAGAGCCATGCTTGGCATGTGCCAGGACCTAGGCACTAACTCAGCACTAACCCATTTTCATACCATCCAAAAAGCTGAATGCAGATATTAAATGTTAAACATTATTTGAAAATATTCAAGGTAAGCAATCATTTATATTTTAAATAAACCTACAGTTTGGATTACCAATAAAAATATAAATACTAGTTAACTTATTTCATCTAAAACTTACAGAATGTGGTGGTCATGAGTTTCTGAACCTTGGAGTTCACGCCGCCTATTCGGTAGAGCCCTAAAATGGTGATGCCTGATTGGATGGAAAAAAAAAAAAAAAAACAGGAAAATGGCTTGAGACACAGGTGCAGAACGTTAAAAACTCAAGCATACGCCTATGCAGAATTTGACAACTACTTAGCCAAGTTCACAATCTAACTTTAGCAAATCTGTCCTGGAAAACACCCATAAGACACATTTCTCAGAGCAGACAACGAACAGTTACTTGAAGGTCTCTGAAGATCTTCACAGTGTCAGTGTGTCCCTGCCTACCCACCATTTCTGAATATAAAAACGCACAGGGAACAGAAAGAGATGATCATGTTCCTCATGTCCTGCTTCCAAGCCACTGACTCCTACAGCACTGCTAAACAATCCTGGAGCATGTATCTCTTCATTTTTGAATGTGAGTAAACAGATTCAGAAAATTCAAGGAACGTATTTAACCTCTCAAAACTTCAAAGTGGAGACACCAACATCTGAATATGTTCACAGACCTCCAAAGCCCAATATGAATTTTGTTTTAGACGGGTTTTAGTGGAATTGAATGTCTAACGTGTATTTGGAGTAAGTTGCACAAGAGGTCATCACCAGAGGAAAGACCAGCAGTGACTGAAATCATTAAGCAAGAGACAACAGGGCAGAAAGGCAGCTGAGGATGAGCTTTTTGAGGCTCAGCTCTTGTTGACTGACAAATCACAAAGAAACTTATGAAAAAGGCAGGGTGACTTTTGGTAAACTGAAGTTCAAAGCACAGTTATTGGTATATCTATATAATTTATACATTTATTTATACATCTACACCGTTCTTAAAATTAATGTCACGTCAATGACAAAAAAGTACACTTTCTTTTTCTTAATCTTTTTTTTTTTCCTTTTCTTTCTTTGAGATAGGACTTTGCTATGCAGTTCAGGCTGGCCCTGAGCTCACAGTGATCCTCCTGGATCAAGCTCCCGAGGGTAGGGATTACAAGTGTTGAGTCACCACACACAGCTGCACCTTCACCTTCTACTCTGACAGGCTTCTGTGCCAGAATTGGACACCTGACAGTAACTGTGCACCTGTGTGGCAACACTCACCTCTTGATTCCACGGCCTGGATGCATTTTCTCACAAAGTTGAACCCTGCTTCATTTAAGTACACTAAAAACAAGAGAGAGGCAAATTCAGTGCTGTGAACATAAATTCCCCCTTTAGTTGGCCCTGTTCACTGTGCCTTCACCTCGTAACAGCAAAGTGCTTATTATTGAGTTTATCAAATATTGCGGCTAAAGCCTAACTTTGCAGTTTCGGGGTAAAAGTATAGTAAGAGCGCCACGCTCACAGTTACTATGCCTGTGAGCTTATCAATAGGCACAGATCCTTCAAACAAAGCATGTCGTGTTGGTTCCATCTGTTTCCTTTTCCAAGGTGAGAAAAAGTCAGTGCTAGAAGAATAAATCTTTATGTTGTGTGGAAAGTTGTATTAAAACCTTTGACTTTTTCTTTCCCATGGGATTCTAAAAACAACACTATAAGGGTTTTAAGTTGCTAAAAACTTCACTTTGCTCTGCTCTGAGCTCTAGAGTTAGACTTTAACACAGGTCTCCTAAGCCTTTTTGTATGACGTTCTGTTTCATATTCAAAGTAAGCTAAAACATGCTTTTTTTAGTGAAGGAAGAACCCCCCCGAAATTCTGCGTTATAAAACAGAAAATGCTTTTTTCTTTTTTTTAGAATTCCTGTAAATCCATGCTAATTTACTTAAGGTTGTATGGCTACAACCAAATTAGACTATCTATGTAAAGAAAAAGCATTTAAGAATTTTACAAGTAACATCTAGAGGAAAAACTTGAAAATCTTTTGCACTATAAGGAAAATTTTCATCTCATGTTGTGGCTATAACATTTTCAATATTCTTAAATAGAAAAAAATGAAGATAGTTCAGATTGATAAAAATTTAAAGCTTGTTTCCTTTAAAGAATTGTGCATTAAACACAGATCCATAGAGAAAAAGTACATACCAAAACAATCATGAGAAAAATCAAGAAAAAGTTCTAGCAACAGACCAAAAACAGAAACAGTCTGAGACATGGGATACTAATAAAAGTGAAATGATTAACAAAATACAAGAGGTAACAACACGGAAGGGTATTTTTATGTGTTGTTAGGTAAAATGAGTAATTGACAAAACCACGAGGCCTATATCTTAAACTGCAAAAATTTCAGGGTACGCCTATTTCAGTTATTCCAGGAAAAAAACTTCATAAAGATAGATGCAAGCTGTTCATAAGAAGACGAAGGTTGAAGGTAGAAACTGTCACTTTTATTCATTAGACTTTCGAATCATTCAATTCCAAAATCTAAGTATAAAATACATAGTTAGTACTTTCCATGTAGCATCAGTGATCTAGAAACAAAAATTCCCAAACTAAGGCACGTGCGGCTGCTGATACGCAGCAGCTGATGCATTTCCTAGCCTGCAGTGTCCCACATCAAGAAAGCATCAGTCAGCAGGTGTCCCGGGGAGCCCAGTGCACACAGGCAACAGCCAGCTGCAGAGAGGAGATGCTCTGTTAGTGCGCACTGAGGTCCCGCACAGCGCTGCAGCTCTTTCAACACTGAGGAGAGATCGGTCACTTACAATAATCTGAAACATCAAGCATAACATGCATTCAGATGTCTAGAAATACTTATTAGATACAGGAAACAGGTATGATAGAAAGGTAAAGAATCACTTACTGATTTTTGTTTTTAACAACTAAAACCGTGCAACCCTAAGTATAAATAAAAATAAGACACCCACATTATTGTATCAATTAGCACTGCAAGTTCCTGCCATTTGGAATGTTTCATATTGAAGGTCACACTGCTCAGATTTTTAATTAAAAAAAGATTTATTAAGATGAAGACAAGAACATTTAAAAAGAATTCAATACAGCCAGACTTTGGAAAAATGAAGATACTGTGATATATAAAAATGGAATTTGTTTCTTCAATATTCATTTTCAGAAAAATAGGCAATAATCAGATTGGTATTTCAAAGGTATCCTGAGATATTGGCAGCAATACTCCCATCTGTGCTCATAAACTGGTATCACACTCATTATGTGGAACACAACCTTAGAGGATGTCAGTCTGACTGCAAGGGCTTCCAAGGGTGCTGTCGTCACAATGGCGCCCATGCATTCTGTTCACAGCTCTCTTCGCCGGAGTAAATGTAGTATTATCAAGCAGTTCAGAGATGTGGCAAGTGCGTTACCAAACGTATCTCTGCTTTTCTGTTACCTTCAACTGTGCTTTGCTTTGTCAGAAAGACAACAGTGTGTGGGTCAGAGAGGCCCAGCTGTGACTAGAGCCAGCAAACCTAGAGTTAGGCCGCAGCTCCAGTGCGATGCTGGACGAAGGGCCATGTGACTGTTAACTTTTAAGAAATGAGAGAAGTGGCAAATACATATTAAAGCATCATAACAAGGTGGAAATAAAACCATGTGGCGCACCAGAGTGCCCAACCATGGGGAAAAGACAAGAAAAATGCTAGCTGTCTCCCCTCTCTGCTCCCGTCTGCACCTCACAGCGAGATGAAAGAAAACAGAAAACAAAAATGATAAAAAGACAGCGCTCAGCTCTAATCAGACGAGAGGCGATGCTCTCCCACGCAAAGTCTGTACTCCTGAGCGTAACCTTCACCAAACAAGGGCGACAGCAGTCTCTTCCCTATGGGGCGATTCGAGGATGCAATCAGTGAATATCTGTAAGGTTCCAACCATAGTCCTTCACACACAGTAAGGCCTACAGTGCTGACTACCATTAATCATCGCTGTCATTAGTGACTCAGGAGAACGCAAACCTCTGCATATCAACAAGTCACGTCAAAGGATTCTTTCTCATGTGAGCACGGGAGAAATCCTAAGTTCTTCAGAGATGGTCAAAAATACAAGTGCTGCCCAGCATGGTGGTGCACACCTATTCCTAGGACTCAGGAAGCTGGGGCAGGAGAGTCACTGTGACTTGGAGGCCAGCCTTGGCTACTTAGTTCAAGGCCAGCCTGAATTACACAATGAGACTCTCCTCTGCAAAAAAAATCTCAAACTGAAAAAAAAAACATGAACATTATTTTTCAAAGAAAGATATTGCATTCCTTCTTTGGGGGAGTGGAAGAGGGCACAGCAATGAACAACAATTTGTTTCTTTCATTAGACATAGAAAAAACATTAGATGGGGAGGCCTTGCACCCTTAGCTGGACACTGACAAGGTAAGCTGTATATTAAGAAACGTTCTTATGTATTCATTTTATGTCCATAAATCACAATGAGCAGACACATCCTCTCACTGGAACCAGACACACTGCGGCAGACTAGCAGTACGTCCTCTCCTACCTGTTGCCTGTTCCTGTGGGAAAATTATATTTCTCAGCATCCACGAAGACAGACTAGGTCATGTGACATGTACTACGCAATGAAATGAGATGGTAAGTGACATATGTCACTACCCTGGAGAACTGACAGCTTCTATTTGCGTTTTTCTCTGGCACAAGATAAGCAATGTTACACAGAAAGTTTCCCTATCAACTTGCATTTCCGAGTGCAAACGAGGAGTCGCTGTGGACCTATACACAGCATCATGAACAAGAAATGAATCTCACTATGGCGAGGTGCTGAGAACTGAGGGTCATCTATCACCACAGCCCGATCCCGCTGGCTCTAACTTAATTACGCGTACCTTACAGGGTTTGCTGTGGCAATGAGGACTCAAGAAAATAAAGCCGATCCTACACAATTAGCTTTTCCCTCTTAAACTGGAAAATATCTCTTTTTGATTATTTTCTTGTTGAGTCACATAAAAAAGGCAGCGCAGAGGAACAGGGCCAGCACCCAAGCAGGGCTGCTTTGCGAAGTGCGATCCAACCAGATCTTCACCTGAGCACCCAGCGTCTTCTGCTGAGGTCTGAGAGGAAGACAAGTGGCTCAGTCTGTCTCCCAAAGATCTGATAGAAGATGTAGCCATAGGACTGTCATTTCTTAGGGCAAACACATTTTGCAATGGAAAACAAGCCATGTCCAAAGTCATGAACGGGTCACTACACTTATATTAACTTACCTAAAAGAAAGAAAAAATACCACCCACACTCCTACGCCCAGATGAGATGCCCACGGACAAGGTTACTGCACATCAAACTGCACCACTGAATATGGACATTTTATGGTAATTCACCTTCAGTGGAAGACAGACCACGCCCCGCTGTCTCTCAGCCCTGTATCTCCCCGCTGCCTGGGAGGACACTCAGAAGCCAGCGACTACCAAATTCCCAGGAACAAACACTCCACAACCTTAGTGGCACTCGGCCTTCAGCGGTAGAAGCAGAGAACAGACTAACTTAGGCAGGCGTTTATTCCACTGAGCTATATCCCCAGCCCCTGAGAACAGACTAACTTAATGAACTCAACTTATTCAATCAAATGTTAGCTTGAAATAGTTACCACCGCCCCCACTCTGGAAACTGTTCAGGGCTAAAGCTTTTACTGAGACCCAAATAAAGTTTAAGGCCGTTCAGCAGCACAAAAGCTATTAATCTCAAGAGGATTCAAGCAGCTGTGAGGACAATAGAAGGAAGTCCTCTGCAGAGCTAGCAAAGCGAAAGACCTTGTACTTTCAATTTCCTACTCCTGCAAAACCTGGCGCAGATGTACCACACGTGGACTTGCAAGGCGTTCTCAGGGTTAACCAAGCAAAACCTCTCTTTTCTAAGGGGCTTTTTTTTTCTTTTGGTCTTTTTTTAAAAAATTATTTTCTTTTGTTTTGGGTACAGGGAATAGAACTCAGGTACTGCGCCGCTGATGCTACATCCCCAGCCCAAAAACTTGTCTTTTATTCAAACGAATGGATGGCAAATGTATGTGAAAATAGATAGTAATTTGTATTCCCTGATAAATGAGTTCAAATGGCACAATTAATAAGATTAATAAGCAACTTTTCAATAAAATATTAACAACAGGACAGCTTGACAACTAGTTTAGTTCTAGTCTTAATCTGATAGCATCTGTTTAGTATTGATGATAGATAAAACCTCAAGATGAATTGATGATCCCAAATCTTACAATTGCAGGGAAAGGACATTATGCAATATATTACAACCTAAAAAGGGTATTTTTTGGCTCAATACCTTGTAATTGACCGGTACTTCAGGTTTTTTGTTTTACTTGACACTTTGTCATAAAGAACATGCAAGCTTCCTTTCTCAGTTGAATTATTCCAGTCTCATTCACAAGATCTATATTCTGAAAAATGGTGAATTAAGAGTAACTACAAAGTGAGGTTTTTTTTTAATGACAGTTTTGTAAAGAAACTCGTTACAGCCTGGTTCATAGTTTTCATTACATGCCATATGCTCTCTGTATACTCATGGGATGGTATTTATGTAGATGGCTTTAGTTTTTCTTAGTGGATGCACAGGCATTAAGACTACTACTTGCGGCTGCCATTTGAAATAAGTTTTAACATGAGATTTTTATTTTAGTGTCTTAAATATCACTATTCTTAGCAGTTCAAAAACAAACACGGGGGCTGGGGATATAGCTCAGTGGAGTAAGTGCCTGCCTGGCAAGCGCAAGGTCCTGAGTTCGATCTCCGGTACCACCCCCCAAAAAGCAAACACATATGAAACACTAAATTTTGAAAAGGACAACAACATTTTAGTATATGTAGAATCCATCTGAATTACAGAAGCTATAAACAAATACTCTCAAGTTGGCATGTGAATCAAGGCAAGTATTCTCTTCAAATACCAATTACTACAGAAATTACATACTAAAAGTGACATAATGACACTTCTGGGGTGGGAGGTCAACCACCAAATAAAAAGAGACACGAGATCTCACAAACAACACAGGGAAGCATCACAGAGGAGCTGTGAAGAGATAAATGTCTCTAAACCTATAATGTAAAGAGCTCATATGACTTTTAAGAGGTCAAATAATATCAGAATCATTGGATGCACTTTTTTTTTTGTCTTTCTGAGACATGCTCTCGCTATGCAGTTCAGGCCAGCCTTGAGCTCACTCTGTAGCCCAGGCTGGTCTCCAACTCGCAATTATCCTCCTGCCTCAGCCTCCCGAGTGCTGGGATTACAGGTGTGCACCACCACGCCTGGCTACACTTTTGAAATAAAGCAGTACTTTTTTAAAATTTTATTTTAACGAGAAAAAATGATACAGAAGTTCAAAACAAGATGATAGGAAATTAACAATGGTTGTTATATTGCATATTGTTATGTTCAAAGCAGTTGCTCAAATTACCAGACACAGGCATGTAAAACTGACAAGCGCTAACTGTTCCTTTCAATGAACTAATAGAAATTAGTAGTATAGGAGCTGGGGATATAGCTCAGTGGAATAAGCGCTTGCCCAGCAAGCGCACGGTTCTGAGTTCGATCCCCAGTACCGCAAAAAAAAAAAAAAAAGAAAGAAATTAGTAGTATAATTACCTTAGCTATCTTGTGTGTGTGTATGTATCTCTATCTAACTTTTTCCTCTTTCTTTCTTTTCTCCTTTCCCCATCCAGTTATTCTTTCCTTTTGAGCAGTTTCTTTCCCTTTTATAATATCTACTGTAAAATCCTTTTGGATTTTACATACACTTTCAGTTTCTTATACTAGAGAGACAATACGATGTTTACACATGAGAGTCTGATTTATTTCACTTATGAATATGGCCTCTAGTTGCAGCCATTTAGCTATAAAAGCCTGAGTTTACCTTTCTTTATAGCTGAGTAGTATTCCATTGTATAAAAATACCCTATCTTTTTTATCCATTTCTCGGTTGATGGGCATTTGGGTTGTCTCTAAGATTCAGCTATGACAAATTGTGCTGCTATAACCATGGGTGCACATATATCACTGTGGTATGACGTTTTTAGTTCTTCTGGGACAATACCCAGTAGGGCAATAGCTGGGTTGAACGGAACCTCTAATCCTACTCCGCACTAATTTCCACAGCAGTTGCACCAGTCTACACTCCCACCAACAGTGGAGAGGGGTTCCTTTTCCCCCACAGCCCTGCCAGCATTTGTTCTTGGTTGATTTTTTGATGATAGCCATTCTTTCTGAGGTGAGATGGAATCTCAGTGTTGTAAAACAAAAACTTTTAAAGCATGTATAAAATAAACTGATCAAGGATAAAAGGTACCAAAGGGTAGTAGATGGTTACAGGGGATTTAGAAGATGATGAAAAACACACGAACTGTGTTTATAAAAATTGGTTTCAAAGTAATGATCCAGGAATGATACACTGAGACTTTTTCCTACATCTACCATGAACCAAAACCAGCAGAATGATCTTGTACTTCTGAGAAAATTGGGGCCGAGAAAATAATGAGCCCTCTACTGCCACAAAAAAATCAAACAATATATGAACTGCTTCAAATTTTTATCAAGGACAAGACAGCACTGTGTACATAAAAAGGGGACAAAGGCCAGAGAAGTAAAAATTACTTTGGTGATCGCAGTTGGGCTGCAGCTTGGGGGTTTCACCCTGGAAACCTTCACGATTCAAGGTTTCAAGGGAGCTGCACCGTTTGGTCAGTGGTGTATTAGTACTATTTCCCTAGAGCGAATAGTTAGTATCACCATCTCGTCAGTGGTATGTTAGTACTATTTCCCTGGAGCGAATACTTAATATCACATACTACTTTTGGGATACAAACGACTACATAATCCAATTTCAAGTAACTTTAAAATCACTTGCTTGGGCACGTAACGGAGAGGCACCCCCTCGGCCACTGCCCGTACCCTAAGGGCTCTGGGGCTTCTTACACCACTGGCACGCGAAGCAGAGGTGGCCAGCGCACTCTCTGCCACCTCTGTGATCCTACAGCTGCTGCAGACTGCAGTCGGAGCAGGTTACCCACGCAGAGCAGCCTTGTCTCAGACCTTAGGAAGAGCTGTCTCCCTCTACCCAGCCAACGTTAGGAAGCAGCAGCCCCGAGCAGGGCGCGGGCAGAAGCACGCGCAGTCGCACTTTCCCCCACAGCTTGCGAAGCGGCCCCAAGAACTAGGTGTCAGAGGTCCACCGGCTTTATTAGGGGAAGCGAAGGCGCAGCGCGCCCCTTCTATTGTTTTCTCACTGTCTGTCAGGAAATGTAAACTTTAGTTTACTTCTGCTGTGCTCCAAAGGGTAAACCAGAAAGGAGGACGGGTTATTTCTGATTAACAGCGGAAGCTCTTTCCAACTCAAATATACAAGGTCTTAATTTAAGAGTCAGGAACTGTTCATACCGATCAGAGATTCTGAAGGGAAAATAAATGACTTACTTTCTTCCTTCTTGCTAATAATGGCAGGCAGCGTGTAAATCTAAAAAACAAAGGGTGTCTATCAGTTACTTGCAGTTAATGACCCAGCACAGAAGACTGGCACGGTGATGTCTGAACACAGAGGGACTGCCTTGATTTCAAGGGCTCACAACCACTGTGTCCACAACACCATTTCCCTCTCCTGCCCAAGCAACCCTGCTTATGCTAAGGCCTGCCCTGCCTCCCGCTCTGTCCAGCCCCTGCAGTCCTGCCCCGGGAAATTTCTCTCCGACCACCTGATGTAAGCGTCTGACTCTCTTCCCTGCATGACATATACCTTCTCCAGGAAGCGTCGCACAACGGATTTCACCTGATGGTTCCTTCCTCGAATTATCTACTTCATGCTTTCCTTTCAGTGTGCATAATCCTAACTGGTCTTGCCATGCTAACAAATTGTCCTTAAAATTTGCTCTAGGTCAAGACTTCTTAGTCACTTGTGAAATGCCAAGGATTTTTTTTAAACCTGTCATCGGTTGACATTTTATAAAATACAGTAAGGTTGAAATAGAAAATGATAAAAAAAAAATAGATGTGCAGCCCACTATTTTCTGATTAAATTTATCAGACTTATCGAGGGGTCAGAGAATGTTGTACAGGGTTAATGAGAACCGCTGTACGTAGCTTACTGTGGGCTGGTAGTGCAGTGTGAGGGAGGACCTCAAATTGGCTGACCATGGGTCACATAGGCATTGGCTGGGGTTGTTCGCAGGGACTCCACTCTCTCAAGGAGATTCTAAGCCAGGGGCGGCACATCCTACTCATTATGCATGCTCGGCCCTCTCTGACCTAATAATTACGTTAAGAAAATAAACAGTGATGAACTCTTCCTCTGAAAGTAGGAAGTAAATTATCATTCCAACATCAAAGTAACTATTAGCAAATGAGGAGGTAAAAATGTTGCACCAGAGAGTGTGAACAAATTAGAGTGTTCCGCAGAAAGTGGCCCAGACTAGAGGGTCAGGTCACACCTTGAACTCTGCTCATCACTCTTCACAACCTCTAGCGCAGGTCTTGCAAAATGCGGGCATGCGTTAATCACAAATTGAACAAAATGACATAAACAGTGCAGCCAGCTAACGGTTGTAAGATTTTAAAAAGTAATTTTAGAGTTTTAAATTAGTCCTGGAAAACTAAATTAGAAAACTGAAATTATGTGTCAGGGAGTAGGAACCCTGGGGAGACAGCATGTATCTCTACTCCTCTGACTCACTATTTTAATGTTTTCTATTATACTAAAGTCACGTGACAAAAATTTCAGATGTGCTTTGTAATTTTTAGAAGAATAAGACATAAATTACAGAATGTGTCATGTGCTTACCGGTTCCTTCCCGTCCATGGCTTCCAGCCAGAGTTTCCTATTAGCTTCAGAGAAGGCTTGTAACGTGATGATCCCGTGCCTGCCGAAAACAAAGGCTTGATATGCTAAATTTATTCCTGCCAGGTCTTTAAACAATTTTTAAGCTCTCAGTTCACTACAAACGTAAAGTTTGAAGGAAAAAAAGAAAAAAAGTGGAGAAAAAGGTATAAATTAAACATAGCAATACAACAACCATTGTTCATTTCCTACCACTTTGCCTGTAACTCTGTATTGTTTGTATTGTTCTTAGGCGATTTTGTAAATGGATGTCTGTCTGTTAATGTTTTCCTTCTTTTATTTTTAGAATAAAAAAATAAAAATAAAAAATAGAAGTAGTAAAAAACAAACAAACAAAAATTTGACCCTTTAAGTATCTTGCAGAAAGGTCACTGTGGGTAATTTAAATGTTTATAACCGTAATGATTGTAGGTAGTAATATCCTAGTGTGCTTTAGTACCAGACTGTCAGAGGAAGCCAGCTTCAAACTGTGCCTTCTGAGACAACCAAAAGCAATGACAAAAATACACTGACAAAAACGTAAAAGCTTCCTGAGTACTCCACAGGGTCAGAATGAGGGTTTTGCTCCTGACTTGGTATAATCTGGTCAATTAAATACAACCATGATGAGTATACAGCAATGTGGAAAGTCTCAGACCGTGATCAATAATTAAATGCCAAGCACCCAACAAATAATAGTCAATAATAAAAATGATACTAAACCCAAAACATTTCTCTATATCATTATTACAACATTAAAATGAATTCATTTAAAATAATTTTCTCCATGAGGCACTGTGGAAGCATTATGTAAGGTCGCACTTTCAAAGAGAAAGAGCACAGCGAAGAACCAATACACAAAGAAAAAGATCCGAAATCTGAGAAAGGAATTAATCTCGTTAAATAGTACATTAGAGGACTCTGAAGAGGAATGTTGAGAAGAAACTTTCACTAGAAATGTTGTATGATTAAAAACTTGGAGTGAATTATAGGCATAATATCCTACATCTCTTCTGTAAGTAAGACCTGGACTGTGTTTGCACATACACAAGCTCTACACAATAGAAGCATTATGTAGGGAAGCGTACAAAGGTGGGCCAAGTGCTGGAGCAGGGAGAAGAGGGAGGGAAAGGGGTGAAAGTACGGCTCAGATGCGCTATGCAAGCGCACCCACTTCCCGCACGGAATGTGAAAATCTGTACTGCACACAGGTACTAATAAACTCAAATACAAATTAAAAACAAATACATCACTGGAATGACAGGAAAAGAAAAATGTACACCAAGATGAAGGTAATCTGATGTTGGGAATTTAAGCCTGTGTAATGGCACCAATAACAGCTACAATGACAGTAAATACTTGGTGGCTACTTTACATATTTTCATGCATGTGTCAGGCACTGTGTTAATCACTGTCTCATTTAACCCTCATGATTAAGTCTTGGAGATATTTTCTGTGCAGACGATGTAACAAAAGCATAGCTTGCCAGGAATAATGGCGTTCGCCTGTAATCCCAGTATTCAGGAGACTGAGGCAGGAGGATTGCCCTGAGTTCAAGGCCAGCCTGGGCTATATAAGTGAGTTCAAAGTCAGCCTGCATCACGTAGTGAGACCCTGTGCCCCTACCAAAAAAAAGCACAGAGTTTAGCAATGTTTCCTGAGGATATACTGTAACTAGGATATGCTAAAATAAAATGAGAAAATGATAAACTGTAGGTATATTCTACATACAAATTTAGAGTCTTTACTACAAAACTATTAAACTAAGAAGTTCAGCGAGTACACTGGATATCAAATTGATATATAAAATAAACTAATAGCCTTTCTACACTGCAATCTCAATCATTTAGGAAAAAAATTACTTATGCAAAGAATCTGATTCAACATTGCAGTTAAAAGAAGGAAACCAAGAATATATCAAAAAACAGATATGTAAAATCTTCAAGAGGTCAACTCTTCATCAATTAATTAATAACTTTAATGTTATACCAGCCAAATCCTAAAGGATTTATTTTTTTAAACAAAGGGGGGAAATATAGTATGTAGAGCTCTAAAAGCATAAGAAAGAAAAACCAAAATAGCTAGTATAATTTTAAGGAAACACAGGAATGGGACCCTTGCCTTGTAGAGAGTATAAGCTATAGTGTGTTACATATAAGGTCATAGTACATGCATTTACCTACATAACATGCTGGAGGATTCAGAACAGTATGATAGTAATACAATGGAAAAGAACAGATGAGATCATGAAGCAGAGAACAAGAAAGAGTCCCCTCGTATTTTCTTTCTGTTCTACTTGTACCGGTACAGCAAAGAGTAGGGCTCAACAGTTTCATTAAATGATGAACTCAGGTGCTGTCATTTATCATTCTAATAACCTATGGCTAAGAATGCCCACAACAGCGCTTCCCACACCGTATGTCTCCTGCAGGCACTGAACTTAACTGGCAGAGGGACGCTTACGGTGTTCCCTCCTGTGCCTTCTCATTCCTGGGGAGCAAGGTTCCCAGACTCCAAAAGCCTGCAAAAGCCAGGCCCTAGAACCGAAAAAAAAAAAAAAAACCAGGCATGATGGCATTCACCTGTAATCTCAGCACTCGGGAGGCTGTGGCAAGAGCCTTGGGTTCAAGGCCAGCCTGGGCTACGTAAGCAAGTTCAATGCCAGTCTGCACTACATAGTGAGACTGTCTCAAAAACACACAAACACAAACAAAAACAAAAAACCCCATAGGACTGTACAAAGAAAAAGAAAGCTTCAGTTTCCTTCATTACAATAATTTCATTTAATACACTCACTTATCTGGATAGATCAGATTCTTCTTTGAGGTTATGTTTTGCTATCTTTCTGCATTTTTTTTAAGACCACACAATAAAATACGTGAACGAAGTAAACATGTATGCTGCTTTCAGAAAGAGTAAAAACACTTGTGTTTTATTTTATGTTTATGTCTAGACATAGAAACAGAAACAGTTTAACATAAAAATACAAAGTGAGAAGAAAAGCTCAAACCTTTCAACAACTTCTATGTCAAAGCAGAATCGTTTGTCAATTGAATCTGTCTTTCGTCGGATACAAGACTTTAACTTAAACATTTCTGGTGAGCTAGTGACGAGGCCGTTCTGAAACAGGAGGGAATCATGTTACTAACATGAGGTGGGGAACTGAAATACACTACGCACATGGTTTAGAGCTGTCAAAACTGTAAGTTATACATGAAGATCATACCCTTACCTTTTTTCCAACTCTCTAACATTAGTGGTTCCATTACCATATATCAAATCACTGCTTAACACGTTTTATTTCAAAGAATTCTGTGACATGCCCATCTAATACTTTTCAGCACATTTACTTATAATGTTAAGTTACACTACACAAGTCCTTACAACTTCAGATTTTGAGAAGGTATGTAATTATAGTTACGGTAACATTACAATTAGACACCCAATACCTGTTAGGATGCGACACTGCTGCTGTCAATCAAAATTTCACAGGTTGCTAAGGGATTATCATCACGTTAGTGTGTACTCATATTAGTGCTTTACAGTATCAGATGATAGCTATATCAAAGTCACCAGAGAGCTACCAAAACAATAACTTCTATTATGTACTTAATATACTGCTATGCTTGGATTGCTCTGGTGCTAACCAACTGCTACTATGCAATTAAAACCAAAACTCTAGACAAAATGGAAACTAGGCTCAATTTATAGGACTTCTCTTCCATATCTGAAATGCCACTGAATATTTCAAGGGGCAAGTTTATCCAGTGTCTGGTTAATTTTGTTTGGTTACAAGTCTCATAGCTTTATTAACAAAACCTTGGCTTGATTTATTTACAGTATTAACTCTGTATCATGTAAGTTGGCTTTCTGGCAATTACCACTCTAAAAAATTGAAGCCAGCTATGTTAATAGCACTTACTAATTTCTCATGGTGACCTATGGTTTCTTTTTTTTTTTCGGTACGTTCTCCTTTACTTTATGTCTTTTGGTTTGAATTATTTCACTCTGATGAATGCCCAGGCACAATGAGTTTCAACTGGCGTCTCTGAGTATGTATCTAACTTCGATTGGCTTCTGCCTCTGCCACAATCTATACTAGAGATTACTTGTGTGAGTCACTCACTATTAGAAATGTACTTCTGGCCCTGTTAAAATAAGGTTAGACTAATTATCTCTAAGACAACTCCCAGAATCCTTAGATCAAGCACGATAATCCAACTGGAGTGCAATCGTTTGCCATACTCATATCTTAACTCAAAAAAGGTACAGCACATTCACTAAAGTTTTTTGTTTTTTGTTTTTTTTTCCACTAAAGCTCTTGGCAGCATTTCTTCCAACAGGGAACACTGTGACCTACACCACCGACCAGCCATGCGAGACCCTCAGTGCCCGGCTTACTTTTGGGGCAAGCGAGTATTGATTGGTTTCTTCTGAGAAACTTGCTGGCCAGGTTTTGGTAAACAATACAGTGCAGAAGAGGCAAAGGCATTCAAGGGTAACTGCACTGCCCAATAAGAGACCCCGAAGGGTGCAGAATCTCCCAGCCCTGGACAGCTGCTGACAGTCCTCACGGAGGACCAGCCAAGGCCCGGTACGGACCAGGAAGTATGTGGCCAGGGTGGGGCTGACACCTCAGTGGTGTCTCGGGGGATTCTACATCTAACTCAACTGTTCATAACAGGGACAATTTAAAGGCAAACACTGTCAGTGAGGTCACTACAATGAGAGAAAAAGGAACTTGCTGACTTTTTCAATTTTTAAGAACTCACTCATGTAAAGAAAGTACATGTGATATTCTGTTTTATTTCCATTACTAAGCAACAAGCTTAGCATTTGTTTTTAAAAAAGAACGAACAACCAGAACTAACTCACCATTTTCCCACTGGATTTCATTTCTGAGACACTCATTGTAAATGTTTTACTTCCTTTATCGTATGTACAGTAATGTTTACTCCATGTGAAACCAAGTGGTCCTAACAAGGAAACAAAAACACCTCAGATGTTAATAAACGATTTGTACCTAAGATTTCATATCATCGCTCAACTGTGTACCCCATCTACCATGCCAGCTTGGAATGTTTACTGTAAAAACGGCCCGAGGAGGGACAGTAGCGGAGGATACAGTGTCTTAAAATCAAACAACTTGACTTTACTTGTGAATCCCCACTGACTGCAAATTCATGAACTGGTTTGGGTCTCAACTTCAGCAGTTAGCTGTAAACATGGTATACAGTAGGCCTTTTACATCTGCAGGTTCTGATCTCATATGTTCAACTAACCACGGATTCAAAACGTACAAGAAAAGTTACACTTGCACTGAACGTTTCCTTCATTATTTCCTAAGTAATACAATGTAACTGTCATTTATATCACATTCACACTGTATCAGATATAAGCAACTAAGAGATGATTTGAAGTACATAGGAGGACGCTTGTAGGTTCTATCAAATATTGTGCCATTTTGTCTGAGACTTCCAGCATCTGTGGACTTTGGTACCCCAGGGGATCCTGGAACCAGTCCCCTATAGACGCTGAGACAAGTACTTGTTTGTATTCCACAGAGGTAGGGAGGACGAGACACAGTGTCAGTTGTTAAAAACGGTGCCCTGACCGCTGTTACTGTTCTTTACTTCCAAAACCACTACAACAGCCTGCTAAAAAGCTGCCAGCGCATTTCATGCTTTTGTTTGAAGTCCTCCAGCGGCTTCCCACCTTATCCCATAGAAACCGAAGAGCAGGCTGGGCATGTGGTGCACACTCATAATCCCAGCACTCTGTGACGTTACAGCAAAAGGACCCCAAGTTCAAGCCAGCCTGGGTAACTCAGTGAGACCCTGTCCGAAAATAGTACCAATGACGACGGCAACGATAACGACAAAGACAAAGGAATGGCTGAGACACAGCTGGGCGTGACGCCCCTGGGTTCAACCCCAGTGCTATTTAAAAGGCGTGCTGTCCCCTGGCCACTGCCTCATCTGGCCTGGAGCTTCGTCCTTCTCTCGCCTCGCACCCTCCTGCATTCTGCACCACATTCCGCCTGGCCGCACCTCCGCCACCTGCACTTGCTGCTCCCCGCACAGCTGACGTGCACGGTCACCTTGTCGGGTCTCTTACAAACGCCACCTCCTTCACACAGCCTTTGCGGGGAAGATCCTTTGCCTATCAGCACCTTCGCCGCGCCACTTCTGTTCCTTCTGAGCAGTTGTAACTGTCTCACACGATACATTTTACTAATTTATCTCATGCACTGTCTGTCTTTGGCATGAGGCAGACAATCTGATGGCTTCAAGACAGAGGGAACGTAGGATACTGGGCTGACTCGACCATTCCTAATTCTTAGAATACGGTCAGCCCTACAACTCGTACTCAGTAAGTATTTGACAAATATATGAAGGAAGGAATCATTCATCCTGCTTTATGACGTTACTGGCCTTGTAATTATATCCTCTTACCGCTAATCTGAAAGAAACAAATTCAAATCACCCCGTAAAGATAAAAATAAGATTGGCTCCTTAAAAAACCTTACATACATTTACTTTCCCTTCCCCCATAAATCCGGCACAGCCTTTCCCACAGTCACCCAGCATTCTCCTGAAGGAAGTGAACCCTGGTGCTTCCTCAGCAGGCTGCGTCCTTGGATCGGTTTTTCCATGACCAAAGTAAAAGACCTTCAGTTTTCCCACAGGGAGGCCAACTGTCCTGAGTCCAGTTGCCAGAGTGGGTTGGGTGAGCTGAAATTTGAGCTCATTTTCTGTAAAGCTTCTTTACCTAGGGACCCATCCTGCTTAACACGTGGTGATTTCTCTCACAAGAACTATGCAGAGTGTTACTGCTGGCTTGATTTCAAAACTATATATTTAAAAGCAAGAAGTTGAAACGTAAAGAAGTACTTCTTAAGAAAAGTGTTTCATGAGCTGCTTGAATTACTTTTCTTTAATAATAATACCCTTGGTATCAAGTTTACCTTTAGTACTAAACCTCTTCAAGTTTTAAAATTATGGGGACAGCCTTCTACTTTACAAATACGAAGGACTGCTATGATTAACTTCAGTTCTATTTGGGGGCCATTTCACACCATAACACTTGACAATACTTGTTGATGATTCTGTTATATGTGAATGTAAAAGCACCTAAAAGCCAAGAGCTGATTAGTGGGAAGAGCAGGATGGAAACCACAGCGACGTTAGGACTTAGCTAATGAGCTGTGACGCATCACTAGTTATAACTTTAAAATAAAGCTACCGCAACGCCTGGACCACATAGCAGACCTAAGGTGGGTTTCCTGCCTCCACCTCAAGTTGGAATCCTCCTACATTTGATTGCCAAGTTTACTGAACACACACACTGCTCTCTCTGAAGCTCTCTGGTGGCGGGCCAGGGCAGATGTGCACACACAAAAATTCTAAAGTCCCTAAGTATGTTTCAGAAGATAAAAATTTATTACAACTTTCAAGTTATAAAATAAGAGTTCAATTATCTTACCTCATAATCATCTAAGGCTGCCCAGATGACCACTTCAGGAGTGGGGAGGGATCTGCATTTGCCGAACAGTTTTAAGTGCCTACATTTTACCTAAGAACCTTTCAGTCAGACATGAGAACATTCTGCATGTCAGAAGACTAAGTCTCCCAGCTGCGGATGGCAGTACTGTTTTCAACAGGGCATGTGACTGTATTAGTTTGTTTAGAGGACTAATGCTCCTGAGTTGTTTTAAGAATTGAGTTAAATGTACATTGTACCAAACAGTAAGGGATCACGGTAAGCACAGTATTATTTTTAATTCCACCACTAAAAATACAGACATTTTATACACAGTAGTTCTAATTCTTGCAACACCACTAGGAGGTAAGTATAAATATCTGTCTTTCACGAGTGCAGAGACTGTTCTCTGGAAACGGCAAGGGTCACAGAAGGTGACACACACAGGCTGGGTGCCGGTTTTGACCCCGGAAGCTGCGCCCTTCCTGGTTAACATCTGTAATGGGACTTCATGCACGGCTAGAGGTGGGGGACGTGAGGGCCATGTATCTGGATAAAACGAAGCTGTGTGTCTGAGCTGTGGGGCTCTGCTTCTGTCCTGCCACATTTGTCACTATTCTGCTGAAAGTACAGCCCTGAGACTTACTATTGATCACTGGTTGCCCACTGCTTCTCTTATGCCTTCAACTATGGAAGAAAACCCAAACTCAAATTCTTTATCTCATTTTCTGACACTCACGGAGCTGGCTCAGTGATAGCAAGCACACAACTAATATACTTCAGTGAGTTTGGTGGTCAGATTTTTCTGTTATAAATGCTTTCAAAGACTCCAAGTTGGGGGCTGGGGATATAGCTCAGTGGAATAAGCGCTTGCCTAGCAAGCGCAGGGTCCTGAGTTCGATCCCCAGCACCGCAAAAAAAAAAAAAAAAAGACTCCAAGTTGGAAAACGCTTTGAAAATTTGCCCCACATATAAAAACAATTCTCCAGCATTTAAATACAATCATTTTCTTTTTAAATCCTTCGGCAAGGAGAAAGAGTGAGGGCAGAGGTACGAAAGACAGAGGGAGGGACTTTCCTGGGGCACGAGAGGACTCGGACGGGGGTGAGCTCATCGCGGGGCTCAGTGACGGTGGCTGCGGAGGCACACACATAGTAAAATTACACAACTGTGAATTTTAAGCCAGAGCAATTTACTGTATGCCAATTACGTATCGGCAAAGCTATAAACATAATGCGGATAGATTCAGAGAAAGTTAAGAGGGGAACTGAATTTTAAGCCAGAGCAATTTACTGTATGCCAATTACGTATCGGCAAAGCTATAAACATAATGCGGATAGATTCAGAGAAAGTTAAGAGGGGAACTGAGTTGGACAGTAACAAGAGGGAGGTGTGAAAAAAAAAAGAGACCAACTCTGAGACTTGCCAGTCAGACCCTGCTATGGGCATCTCCACAGCGCCCTGGAGAAGGACCTGCCGGGTCCTCGGGGCTGGATGAGAGGGTGGGAGGCCTGGGAGGCCCGGGGAGGCTGTGGCGAGATGCGGCCTGAGCTGAACTGGTGGAGATGAAGGAGAGCTCAAAGAAACGAAGGAGGTGAAACAGATCTGGCCTCAGGCTCCAGAGAGGGACGTCACCTGAGGGTGACCTTCGGCTATGTGGCTGAGGAGAAGGGAGATGTCACGGACACACACACGAGTCTTTGGAGGTAAGGTCAGTCGTACAAAAGGTTTAATGATCAGAATAATCTGGAGGAAGTCAGGTATCTTAGAACAAAAGGTGCAAACGCTAGCTAAGCCCTGCCTATCAGTGAGCGTGCTATTAAAGTGCTTATGTTTCTAGACTGTTTGACCCAAACGTCCAACCACTTGGGAACAGGTAAGCACGCTATGGTACTGCCCAACAGATGGGCTACCAGTTACTGACTGAAGATGACATATTTCAAAATTAGGATCAAAATAAATTTGTTTGTTATTCCTAAATTTTGTTTTAAGTAAAAAATATTAGCTAGGTAGTGTGGCACCTGCTTATTAGCTCAGCTACTCAAGAGGCTGAGGCAGAAGAATCTCAAGTTTGGGTCCAGCCTGGGAAACTTAGCAAGACTCTGTCTCAAAAAAGTAAACAAATGAGACGTAATAAAAATAAAGTGTGTATCCATAAGCAACTATTTAATACCTGCAAAGAACTCAAGAGATAAAACATTACTAGGCTAGAAGGACTAAAAAATTTATAGATAGAAGGATGACATCTCTTCTACCCCTACCGCATGTCTGAAGATGCCTGCCAAAAAACTGTTCTGCTCTGCCAAATCCATTATTAATGCAAATATTAGCACCTCTCAATGCTCTCTCACATGGAGGCTCTTGATCCTGACTTAAAATTAAGTACCAAAAATTTCTTTAAAGTCCCAAGCATAAGCGGCAGTACACACCAACTCTCTGAGAATCTATGCATGGGTCATCCCTCATGAGCTGGACAGTGGGGTGAAAGCTGGCCATCATGGCCTAATTGTAGCTAGAAGGTTACTGACATTTATCTTTTTAAGATTTGCAAAGAGTAGGCCGGCCAAAATAGATAGTAATGACAATCCTGGAACCTGAATCTCCCGGCCACCGTCCTTCTGCTATTTCACCACAGGGTAATAAATGTTGGCAGAGTCCAGTGATCAGATTGTTACTCGCTGGCATAGCTGCCCAGCAACTGAGCATCATGCAGGCATCGCAAATGCAAAATTCACCCACGTTTTGGTGACCGTGTTGCATATCCATCACAACGTCTCACAGCGAGTCTGTACCTGTGGGCTTCCTTCCCTTCATAAACCCTCAGGCTGTATTATTTTACCAAATAAGACAATTTCATTATGCCTTTTCCTCCTGACATGCAGACTTCAGAACAGTGCTTGCCTATGTGGTTTTTAAGCCTCAACATGTGAGAAAGTACAAAAGGCAAGAACAAGCATTTCAAACCTTGTAGCAACTCCACACAGCCACAAAATCTAAGCACATGATATTGTATTTCACAAAGTCAGTTTCATGATGGATCGAAATAAAAACAACAGTCTCTCTACCATAAAATAGTATGAGAACAATTCTTATAGCATACCTGACTGAAATAAAGTTAATTTAGTCTAAATCTTCAAACTGCTTTCACTTAATGACATAACAGGCAGAAAAGACCCCAGTTTTATAAGCCTAAACGGCTTTTTATTAATTTTTGTGAGAAAAATTTCTTAACACAAAGCAATTACGACAGTGTTCTGTTGGGCCAGGCACTTACTTTCTAAACCAAGGCGGTAAAGAGTGTTGATGTGACAGGACACAATTGCCAATTTTAGTCCCGAGCATTGGCAGAACACAGAATTAAATGAAATAATGCTGCTGGAGGGAAAAAACTATTATTATAGCTTTCAGGATGATTCATTTTCATAAAGGTTCTGATTTTCAATTTTCTGTGAAACTTTACATTGAGTTATCACAGTTAAATTCTAAAACTGAACTTAGGCTATGTACTGTCAGTGAAGACGGCAAATTCTAAGTTCAACAATACAGTACCAGCTTAGGGTACCTGATGCCAAAACTGGAAAAAATTCCTGACTTTGGAAGTGGTGGTAATGGCAGTGGCGGCAAAGTACACTATTTCAAATATGACAGCTGTAAGGAATTTCAGTCTTCTGAAATGAAGAAAATGGTAACAACCAGGCCACATCTAAAGGAAACAGCACATTTTGTTCCGATCATAAGAGACATCAGTTACACCCTCTGACTCACGTTTCTCCTGGACGTAAAGGTAACCCTCCATCGTCCACTGGCTAGGAGGTCTGTAGTCTTGGTCAGCAGATTTCATCCTCTGCATCAACCGCTCTACCTCTTGCCGCGTACTTTCAAAATTATTCCTTGTCTTTAGTAAAGAGAAACAAGAATTTCACTCACTGTTTCCTATCAGGCTTAAAGACCTTCCCACCAAAGTTTAAAAGCGCAGTGCCATAGAGGGGAGCCTGACCCTTTTGGCTCTATTAAACACATTCAGATGCTGTGACATTCAGTCTTTGATCCGAGTTTGAATTATTTTAGTGCAAACTTCCTGGAATGAACTTCTGTATCTTTTTTCCTTTGAGTATCTTCGTCTTGTGTCTATGTGTGAATGTGTGAAAGGAAGACTTTCTTATCTTCACACTCTCCTTGTGCTACTTAGAATTAAAAATATGTAAGGTTTATTCAGTATAGTTTTGAATTCTCTAACACCTACTATAAAAAGGACATATATTTGACTTCACTCTTTGGAGAGGAAAAATGATATTTTTGATATAAGTGGAATCAAGAAAAAAAATTGCCACTGTTGTTTCAAAAGTTTTTGAAGAAATATTATGTAGTTTGGTTTTGGGGAATAACAACATATAAGAGATGGGTATAAAATTGACTCATAAAAATGAATACATGTCCAAGTTCTAACTTCTTTTGCAAGAAATGGTTTATGCACATTAGAGCACGTTTACCTAAGCTAGAGACAGCACCAGGCATTTCCCTATGAAAATCTCTCTTGTGGTCAGAGCACATTACCTTACATGATACAGTCTGGGTCTGAAGGCATAAACATCATCACCACCTAACTAAGATATTATTGTGGTCCATAATAAAAGAACTGAATCTCAAGGTAGGTTAGATAATTTTTCCTGTAACTTCTTTGCTATTTTTCTCTTTCAAACACAAGGATTCAAGTTTTTTGTTCCAATTCCTTCCTCTTTTCCCAATCCTAAATTCCAGGGATCTAAACATAATTGTATTTAATATGGAAATAGAAATACATTGGCTTTTATGATTTTCCTACTTAATATTCCTTTTAATATTTAATTCTAAGTATTTCAAGTTAAAAAAATGGAAATGAATTAAAGGTGAGACTTACTTTGCTAGAAAATCTAAGTTAAAAGATAAAACTGCAGACCCCAGTACAATAAATGCAAACATGTATTTCTAAGGGAAGTTCCAACTCTAGTTTTATCATAATGACAAGGGTCAGATAAACTGAGAACCACGGTATTGACGAAAACTAAGTGAAGGCTTCCTACACTATTTTGGTTACAGTATGAGATGCTTAGGGTTTCAGTTACAGAAAAAATACAGGAATTAGTTTATTGTCAGGTTTGAAATGGCCACAGATATCTCCCTCTATAATGTAAGTGTGGCTTATTAATTGAAAATCAGAGATTATTAGACCATGAAATCAGGGGCTGAAGTGATTGATTAGACAACGTTACAAAATAAACCTAATAAGATAGGTGAGTTGTTTGGAAATTATTCACATTTATGCTTTAAAGCAGTTATTCTTTGTTTGTTTTGGTTTTTGTTTGTTTTATTTTTTTGAGACAGGGTCTCACTATGCAGTCCAGGCTGGCCTTGAGCTCACTTTGTAGCCCAGGGTGGTCTGGAACTCAAACCGATCCTCCTGCCTCAGCCTCCTGAGTGAGAGTATAGGCGTGTGCCACCATGCCCAGCAAGAATCTTTTTTTTTTTTGGGTATCCAGAATAGAACTCAGGACCTTGCACTTGCCAGGCAGCCGCTTGTACCACTGAGCTATCTCCCTGGCTGAATGTTTCAAAACCACATTCAAACCCTATTATTTGATAATAATAAATACCACATTTTATAAAACAATTCAGAAAGAGATGGTACCTCACAGTGTTAGAATATACTACCATCATTTACCAAACATAGAAATGTTACTCTCTCAACAAGTAAGACTTGCCGTGGGCCAATGACTATTTTCTTCTAGCTTTGAGGTATAATCGACATAAATTATATGCAGTCAGGGCATACAACATGATGTCTCGCTCCACATATACACTGTAAAACGACTCCGGGAATTTAGATAACCAACATACCCATTGCCACACTTGTGTGTTAGGATTTGGGTCTAAATGAGCCCCCAGAACCTCCTGTGTTTGAAGGATGACAGGCTCGTGGGGTGCCGTGCTTGTCAGCGGATTCATCTGCAACAAGTCCAGCAGCACACAGTGCTGCTGGGTGGGGCCTGGCCCTTGGACGTACAGGGTGCGTCCATACTCCCTCACCCTCGAGCTCCTCCCTGCCTTCTGGTTTCCTGGCTGCCACAGAATGAGGAGGGGGCCTCTCTCTCCTGGGGGCAGCTAACTCTGGGACAAATCCTCTGGAAACAGTGAGCCCAATAAACTTGTCCTCCTTTAAGTTGTGGGAGTCAGCGTGTGTGTGCGCGTGCGTGTGTGCGCGTGTGCGCGCATATGTAGTGTCTGTAGTTCGACACAGTAAATTTGTGTGTGTGTGTGTGTGTGTGCGTGTGCGTGTGCGCGCGGATATAGTGTCTTTAGTTCGACACAGTAAATTTCCAATTTCAAAGTATATAATGTAGAGGTGCTATTAACTATAGTCCTCTGTACAATAGATGTGTGGAGTTTATTCATCTTTGTATCACTCAGTAAATTAACGAAAAGACTGGAAAAGGGCAAACGTTCAAATTTCTAGTTGTCTGCACACAGGCAATTGAAAATCTGTTAGTATAAATTGTTCTAACATAAGCTTAGCTTCTTTTTTTGAAGTTTACTTGTAGATAGAGCATCTGGAAAAATATATTTATGAAGTGGCTTTTCTGAATTACAGAGGTTTTACCATACTTTGACAAGCTGCTGAAAGATTCTAAGGTTTGACTTGGTTATGACTAAGTTGTGGTCACTGAGGAAAGCAGGAGAAACAGGTGTAGTCTTACATTCTGCAAGTTGAACTGTAGCTGTTGCTTATATGGTGCAAATTCCTGGGCAAGTTCATATCCCTCATGGTAAAAAGTAAATAAACCCTGAAGGAATGACAAAAGCTGCAAAGATAGAAGAGATAAAAAACCATGAGAACTTTTGTTTAAAAAAAGATCATCCTTAAATGTAAAATACTGAAGAAATTATATTTCATTCTGTTTTTTCAAACTAAAAAAGTTCAAACTTTTTGCTTGGTGAGGTAGACAAAAGAATTATGCACAGGAAGAAAAGCACAGCACTAACTTTTTTTTTTTTTTTTTTTTTGCAGTACTGGGGATCGAACTCAGGACCCTGCGCTTGCTAGGCAGGCGCTTATTCCACTGAGCTATATCCCCAGCCCAAGCACTAACTTTTACTTCCTTGTTTGGTAGACAATGGTCTAATTTTTAAGTATACCACGAAGCGGAGTAAAGACTGGGGTGAAGCAGGGGCACTGCAGAAGAGCTTCCAACCAGAACAGGGCGGTGAGACTAAGTACAGGTGGATGCAAGACCCAGCCACTACGTAACAGGAGAAAGACACCTGAGGGAAGGAATAAAATCTTTGGCCAGAGGAAAATAAGGAAAGTACCACAAGGTGGCAGTATTTGGCATTAAATAAAGAACATTTTAAGCAGGACCTCAAGAGTTCAGCAGACAAAAACATACTACAGATCTCCAGCACAGGTCTTTGCTGACAGAATTAGAATAAAGTTCTCTTCAGAAGAAAAAATATCATCCACAGCAGCCTTCTAATATCATATTCACATTGAATTCATTTCTGCTTATATTTTTTATCTATAAAGTCAAATTGTCTATGGCATTTATAGAGCATATAATATGTTCACATGGTATGTTGCATGTATAAAGATTTTTAATTTTTTAAATTTAATTAACTGAGATTTTACTCCACAGATGCACCCACTAATTTAATCTCCTACAATCTCTAATATGTCTACAACTCAATTATTTTAACTAAGGGAGAAACACGATTTGGAATCATTTCCGTGTGTCAACACTGTCCCACCTCTTCCTGTGTGTTGGGGGCACTGGGCTAAGCACCGGCTGGCCCATGTGTTATGATTTTCAACAACTAAGTACAGGTTGTGTTGACAGACAATGACTTAATGCTTCTCCTCCTATCAACAAGTCATTTTCATACAAGGTTTTGTTCAGTTTGAACAGCAAATACTTTCAAATTGTTATGGTATTGCACTTTAAGGACTTTTCTTCTTGTTCAACAGTTCAAGAAGAAACAATTTGATATGACAAAATGAACTATTTGCCAATTTTAGAATATTTTTATAGCCTCAATTTTACATCAACTGATAATTACTCTCCAAACTAAACATTCAATAGAGTATGTTAAAAATGGTGCTAAAATATACCCGACAGATTATCCAATAAAACATACAGTCTACCTTAATGGAACCTATGTAAACGAAACTGGAGCTTAAAATACGATTAAAACTATTTATAATTAGACTTTGAGTATACAGATTTGGCACTTTCAGAGATAAAACATGGAAATACTTTTGAAACAAATAGCACTAATCCTTGGAACAATACGTTTATGAAGTTGTTGGTGAAGTATTGTTTCATGACTTAGCACTGGGGATTACTGTACAATTAAACTATCTCACTATAAATAGGATGCTACATGGAGCAGATGATGTTTTAAAATCTTGATAGGCATAAAATTTAATATAATTTATGAAGATAAATTCAGAATATCTGTGACAAATTTTTCTACAAACCAACTAATTGTCTATTCTGAGTGTCCAGACATTTGAAAGGGGAAAGAACCTCAATGTTTCTGAAACAGGAAGCAAACAATTTAGAATTTAACCAGAACATTATTTTTAAAAATTATTATTAACAAATTATTTTAACAAATATTTAGTTGATATCCCTAGACCATGGAGGTTTATGATGTATTTGAACTGTTCTGTCCTAGCTTGATACTCGGGTCCTACATGATACACAATCTCAGAAGATAAGTCATACAGAAAAGAGGCCGCATACTCGCTGTGGACCCTGATGGCCTGGGACACAGCACTCCTCACCCTCCAGACTTTCATAGGTGAAAATTATTACAAATATGCTTATTTTCATACTGAACATCAAGCTTCCTTTGTACAAAACTGCATAATTTTGCTTTTAAAAAATAAGCAAACCTCTTTTCTGCAGTGTTCAGGGATTACCTGGTCAGTTTTTTCTTTTATGTTTTAGAATTAACTAATTCACACATTACCCATTTTTATTAGTGGCAAAATAATTTGTTAAAATCTAATTGTAAAAGAAAGGTTCGGCTTCTACCAAGTGATTCATATTGGAGCATCATTTCCAAGAACTGTTAGTCCTTTTCTAAGTGTCTGTATATGTTCTAAAACTTCAACTCTGTTTGTAGAACTTAGAAAAAAGTTACATTATGCAAAAAGTTACATTATGCAAAGTAGCAAATCTTACCTGAGTAGATATTTTTATTTTCTTGGTAATTTTTTAAAGTTTAAACATGTAATTAAACCCGTATTTTGTGACTGTTAAAACAGAAGAGAAGTATGATTCCGGCACCTCCGTTTTTATTCAGATTACTCTACACCCTCAGCATTTCAGGGCACAGCATCTTCAGTCAAGGAGAAAATAAAGCCACTGGCATCTTTTAGCAGGATTCAGAATCATTTAGTAGCAGACAAAATGTTTGAAACTCACAACCCATGCTAAGCAACCACTAGGGAATGCACTACTACCTTACAGAAAATACCTCCACGCTGTATACAAAGAACGCATGCCAGTTCTTTCTCTTCCACACCACCTTTGGAAGCAGCTTGTGGGAAAGTTTAATAAGGAACACGCACATCAAACAGGTGTCTCTAGATGGCACCAGAGTTAAGTGTTTCTGGAGGTTTGGATAAATACTCATTTATTTCATTCTTGACAAATTCCACGATGCTAAACCAACAGGACTTAATAGGACAGCCTGAAAACTTTTAAAAACTGTATTTTGCACTTGCCATTTTCTTTGGTCAATGTGTCTGAGTAGCTAGTGTCTGATTACTAGACAGACTACGTTTTGATACAAAGGAATTCCTTTTTATCACTGGGAAATTCATATAGCACTTTATTATTCCCAAGAATTTTAGAATCAAATTACTGTACCTTTAGTAACCTGACTGAAAGTAAGAACTTATATAGCACTTATAAATCATTTTAAAATGAGCTCATTAAAAGCCATCAAAGGAATATTCATGTTTTTCCCACCTTCTTGATCACCAGATAATTAACATAATGCAGTGCAGATGTGGCACTTTCAAAAGGTCCAAGCTTCAAGGGGCCACAGTCACCACTAATACTGTACAAGGCAGGGAAAAAAACAAGAGCCAGGAAAGGGGCAGGAGCTGGCATGAGGTGAGGGAAGAGCTCGGCAGCAGCACACACAGCAATTCCAGATGCCTGCTGCCCACATGGTGCGAGAACCGGGCTGCAGTCGCTAGGAAGACAATGTGAGTCGTTCCTTACCCTTATGTCTTCTTTTCTGACTGATGACTGTCAATTAGTAATTTTCTTCAGCTTATAAAATGCCAAGGGGCACTGATGTCCCACATGCACAGGCAAACACCAGGTGTCATGCTCCACATGTGCTCTTGGATTTGAGACTGTACGTCCACTTCTAGGGAGCCTTGGCAGCAGCCTTACCAAGGGAGTAAGGAAGGTTGCAAACGTAATTCAGTGACAGGAAGTGCTAGACATGGAGCTTCAGGACTGTGTGTTTGCCGGGTTTCAGCCTTACTTCCATTTCCTTTCTTTCTATCCTCCTGCTCCTCCTTCATGTAATGGGAATTTTTACCCTGTGCCATTGTAAGTTGGAAGTGTTTAATTCTTTCTGAATTTTACAAGGACTGAAAAGAGTTTGTCTTGAGTCTCAGAAGAGACTTTGGATTTGGACTTTTCAGCAATGCTTGAACTGTTAAGATATGAACTAAAGTACATTAAAGAGATGTGCATGTGTCTTTGGGGGCCAGAGGTGGATTATCATGGTCTATATCCAGATGTTCTCCAAAGGCCTCATGTGTTCCTAGATGGAAATTTTGGTGGATTTGGGGGCACCAAAGCTGACTTGCTGTTAGGAGGTGGGTTACAGGGCACGATCAGGTAGGTTAATTTGCGTCCCCAGCTCCTCCTCTTTCTGTGCTTCCTGGCTACAATGGGTTGAGCATCTTTTCTTCTGCAGTGCCTTAGAGCCAGCCAACCAGAGACTGAACCCGGGGAACAATAATAATTTGCTCCTCCTAAGAGCATAACACTGGGTTCCACAAACGCGTCCTTTACTTTTCTACTGTAAATTTTTACTTTAGCATAACAGTAGCCAGCTTTTCATCTCAGTACCTTTGTCTGAGGAATAAAGGAAGCAATCTTTGTGTTTGCCCACTTGGTACCATGAAAAGCAAGGTGTATACATCTGTGCACAAAGTTTCAAACCAGGATTTTCACCAATACAGTGTTCTAGTTAACAGATTTTGCATATGTTTACCTGAGCATCACAAAAGGTGTGATACACCCACACTAGGATTTGCTTAAAAGAAGTTTTCTTTTGATTTTTCCGGTAGAAGTAGCCCAACTCAGTCTCAGTGGCACAAATTGTCAAGTTTTGAAGGAGGTCAAAAGCAAATATTAGATTAGTTGTAAATGGATGATAAAGATGATCCATTAGGTAAAATATGTTTTATAACAGGAGAGTATTGTGAGTGGATGATGATGATGATGACTTTGATGATGACTTTGATGTTTGCCGTGTGAGCCAAAGTTTCTGTGACAGTGAAACAGAACATGAATTGGCTGATACAGACACAGGGAATGCAGACCTCCTTGATTCAGATGATAAATCAGCAATGGAGGTACATATTTGACTACTTGAAATGTTGTGAAATGGTACTGTAACCATATGAACAGTCCCATGTTAGAACCTGGTTTGGAAGTATAGTGTGGGTCTTGGCAGGTGTGAAATGTATTGGACAGTATGCCAGCACTGCCATTCAGTGTTGGAAATTGTAACAGATGAAATGCTACAAGATGCTGTAGAATACACAAAGGCTGAAATAAAAGTAAAATGTTCTGTTTAGACCAACAGCAATAGTCAAAAATACATTTGTTATGACACTTCACTAGCTGAACTAAAAGCATTCATAGGTCTCCTGTACTTAGCAAGGGTTTCTCATGTTAATTGCAGGAATGTAAAAGACTTATGGAAAAGTGATGGGTCAAAATATAGGACATAAAAATGTATGTCCTTGTAGATGGGAAGATTTATTAAGCTTAGAAATAATTTCTAAGATTTCTAATATAAAGATTTATTATGCTTCTATACTTTAGAAATTTATTCTGAAACTCACTCATCAGGTCCTTATTTTATAGTTATACACTAAATGATGTTGTGAACAGATTTGTTGCTCCCATCTCACCAAACTAATCAAATTGGTTTATCAGTTTTGCAATTGATTTTACATTTGCTAACAGAACACAAATTGATTAGCACAGGCATTATATGCAGAAATGAAGCAGAAATTCCAAATGAGATTTCAATTGCAATTTCAAAACAGATAATTGTGTAGTTAAATATTTGGATTTTAGGAAGATTTACATTGACCTCATGTATGGCAAAGGAAAAAAAACTGGTACTGCACTATGATGGAAATAACTGATAGGAAAACCTTGACAAAATGGAAGCTTGAAATAAAAACTTACTACAACAAAACCAAAGGCGGAGTAGATGTTGTTGAGTTATGCAATAACTATGATGTCACCTGAAACACAAGGCACTGGCCAATGGTTGTGTTTCACTTGATCCTAAAGATGTGTGGCATAAGCAGTTTGATAGTTTACAAAGTGCAAAATACTATGGAGGAATTTTCTTAGAGGTTTGGGCCTGGAATTCATAAGAGAACATTTACAACAGAGGAAAAACAAAATGTTTCTGCCCAAGGAACTATGCAACAAAATTGTGGAGCACACTGGTGAGCTGACAAGTGAACAGGCAGGTGCAGCATCCCAAAGACCAGACCTGCTGTGAAAACAGGAAAACCAAAAAGATGTAAACTCTGCCCTGTAAGAGAGGACAAAATGAAAACAAAATGAACGTGCTATCTCAGGGTACGTGGTATTTGTGCATGGGACATGCAATTTCCTTGTGTTAAGACTGCTTTGGGTGTGACAGCTGAGGCGAAGATTATTTATATTGTTGAGTTATATTGGTATGGTCATCACTTTTATTTCTGATGTTATTTCTAAGGTCCTGTAAGCAAGGAAACAGCTGATGTGACAATGTTGATGTCCATTCTAAACACTCAGTACACCTTTGGTATTTTATTTCCCTGCTAAGATTGTGTTGTACAGCATAGTACGAAGCTCCTGACAAAACAGGACAAGAGGTGACAGCAATGGCCTGCCACACAGGAAAGGACAGCTGAGCACATGTGCTGCCAGTGAAAGCAACATGCATGGATGGAACATGCAGGCCTCACATGAAGAGGCTGCCTAGGGTGTGACAGTGAGGCAAAGATTGTCTCTGTGGTAGACTTTTGTTTGTGTAACTGTGTAATTTTGGCTCACATGGCCAACATCAAACCATAGTCCACTTAGGTTTTTATTTCCAGTGTTATCTCTTAGGTTTTTAGAAGCAGCTGGTGGGAACATGTTCATGTTTATTCTAAATGTGCAATATATATAAAAATTTAATACTTCATTTCATTGATACTTTACCTTCCTGTTAACTACACATGGTATAATACAATACGTACTCCTAACAAAATGGCAAGATGTGAGGCATGCATTTTCTACAAAAAGCCTAGAAAGGTACCACACGTGCCATCAGGGTCAGTGATGTCATGCTGTTGCCATGTATACTGACTGCCTTATATGTGATAACTGAAGATTATTCTTTTCTGTAGAGTGCTATTGGTATTTTCATTGTAGTTCACATAGGAATTTATTTCTGTTGTTGTTTTTTAGACTTTGTACACCAAAAACCAGTCAATGCTGAAAATTTTGATGCTTTTTTATAAATGCTCAATACATACTAAAAATGTAGTATTTTATTTTTGTGATACTTTTTCCTGTTAAGCACTCATTGCTTACTATAATAAAACTCATAAGATTAAAATTAATAATTCATCAATAGAAATATTCTAAAGAATAAATGTGGGCTTGACACACCCATGTTTATGGCCTTTATGACAAAAAAATGTGTTACGCTCCACGTGATTAAGCTGTGGCTGTTGAGTACTTTGTCCTAGTGAGAAGCTGATGGAGGCAGACAGCTGGACTGACAGTGAGTTAGCAGCAAGCGCTGGGAAGGGTGTGGAGCAACTGCCCCGGCCACACCCCACCGGTTGTGATGCAAAATGAACAGCACAAGCCTAGTAGACCCTCAGATGGATCAAACATCGAATTACGTAATTCAGTAATTGTAGTGCAAGAGAAATTAAAATGTGTCTACGTAAGAACATGAACAACATTGCTCAAAAGAGTAAAAAGAATCTATCGAGTGATAAGAGAAACAATATAAAATTTCCTGAAATGTAGCATCAGAAAAATATTACTTAATGTGACTTATCATCTTCTACATGTATTTTCTACTCTGTACTTGCCACCTGTATGAGACCGGTTTCACCCCTAAGACATTTGCTTTCTTCAGTGCTCATTTGTTAAATTAATCTGGGCTAAAATTAGGAGAAAGTGCTACCTTTCTGCAATGTACAGCAAAGCAAATACAAAGTGGCTTTATCCAAATAAAAACTGCAAAAATATTAAAATTCCTCAAGTGCTTATAAGTTTATAGCTCCCATAAGCTTTTTTTTTTTTTTTTTGCGGTACTGGGGATCGAACTCAGGACCCTGCGCTTGCTAGGCAGGCGCTTATTCCACTGAGCTATATCCCCAGCCCCTCCCATGAGCTTTTTTCTTGGAATTTTAAAAAACTGTTCCTTCCAAATTATTTTGGAAATGAGTACAATCAATATGCATATTAAGAATTCAGTGATTCCATAATAATCTTCTCATTACTAAAATAAAAATTAAATGAAGCTCTATCAAGTGCTTGTGAGGCTAGAAATGAGGGAGGGACTAAGCTGGCCATACTATTTTGATTGGCCTGACAGTCTAATAGGAAAAACACAGCAGCCAAGAAAATACTGTACAAAGTACAACTTTAGCATCAGTTTTGATTACGGTATCATAAGAAAGGCATGTGTTACAGAAGATTTATCAGAATACCACAGCCGGAAGTAAGGCGGATGGAACGGAAGAAGACACATTTCAGCTGAAGGGCAGTTTCCATTTTGCTGCGGCTTCACAGGAATCCATGAATTCTTGTCATTCTTTCTACCACCTGTGGGCAAATGCTTTGTAATCTTTTCCTGCATCTGATGTCATAGTACAGAACGGTCCAGTTCGCTGTTCCCAGACAGAATGGGCTATAAAGAGACTTAGACAATGAAACGGGCTGCCTCCTGGCACTCTCCCCGAGGGAGAGCGGCGCACAGATGTACGAAAATCACCCCAGGTGTGGGGAGGGATGGCCGCACAGCAAGTGAGCAGTGTCCACAGGAAATGAGAACCCAGAGGGAAGAAATACGCAGGAAACGTCAGAATTAATGGGGCTGACAGTCTTGGCAAAAAGAGCTCAAATTCAGAAACACCAGAAGGCAGGCACTGGGGAAGGACTCTGCCTGCAAGAGGTGTGGCTTCGAAAACCATGGTGGGATTCTGGGGCAGGACTCAGGCAAGGAGAGCAGGAACAGGAGTCACGTGGTGTTGGTCTTACAGGAAGGGTTGCTAGGCTAACTCACTGTCCATGAGCCCCCAGTGGGCTTCAGAAGTCATATGAAGTACAATCAGATCTGCAAGGTTCTGCTACTCGATACCAATTTATCCCAAGGTATTTAAGGACTTACTTGTATAGTAAACAGAGTTTGGAATTAAGTCTTTACTCTAAATAAAAGGTAAAAGTTAAATCCCCCAGCTTGACTTATGGCCCCTAGTTCCTTAATCTTTCTAGCTCAGGTACAGTCTTAGAAACTTGCTCAGAACCCAGTTTATAGGGCTGGGGAAATAGCTCAGTGGAATAAGTGCCTGCCTAGCAAGTGCAGGATCCTGAGTTCGATCCCCAGTACCACCAAAAAAAAAACAAAAACAAAAAACAACAACAACAACAACAAAAAAGAACCCAGTTTATAGGACAGAGGCAATGGCTCCAGCAAAGCAGTTCTGAGCTCCAGGGAGGAACCAATATTTCCCAGGGGCTCTGCTCTTTAACTTCTCATTATCATTGGAGCAGCAGTTGCAGGGGTTTCCACTATAAGATGGGTTATGTCGAACATATTTTGAAACGTTGTCATCCTGCCCTTTCTCATTACTATCCACTAAAGCAGCAACAAGGTATTTCGTTTTATTATAAGTTACATATGTATTACTTATGCATTTATTAGTACTATCTCCTGTAATGGGAAGTGAGATATATTTCTACATCTGTATCAGAAGATTGCCTTGACTCCAGCTTACTTGTAATTATTATAGATGCCACCTTATAAAGATGCTTATTTATGCAATATTACACATATTAGGGGATGATTTGAAAATGCTATGTTCTTCTCTGTGATGCATTTTATGTTGAGAGAATCCATGTATTTTTACTCATTTAGAAGAAGAATGGACTTCGTAGGAACTGTCAGGAACATCTCACTATATATGGACGGGGATATAGCAGGAAGGAGAGCTTCAGACCCTCCCTGCTCACCTAAAGCTTTGGAGAATGGGTCACATTACTGGTGAGGTGTATTCACTCCTATATAAGTAATGCATATCACTTTTTAGTTTCAAAACTAACTCATTTATTTTTAGAGTAGTGTAAGTTTACCAAAAGACCGAGCAGAAAAGAGAAAGCGCTCACTGCGTAACCCCCCATCTTCTCTGCTGCCTGAGCCCCTACCTTCCTTCCCAAAAGATGTAGTCTGTTATTAGCATCTTGCATTCTTGTGGTTGATTTATTACAGTTGATGGACTAGTACCAAAACAAAACCATTAACTGAACTCAGTTCAGATTAAGGCTCACTTGTTATACTGTGTATTCTATGGGTTTTGGCAAATGTATGACGTTACACACTATTAAAGTACACACAGTAGAATTCACTGTCCTAAAAGTGCCTTGTTCTCTGGCTACTCATCACTGTTCACTCTACTTTTATTTTTATAGATTACATTTTTCAACAGGAAATCATTCTACAGCTTATTTTTATAGGTTTTTTTTGAGCCTACCTACTATTTTATAGGGAATTAATAACTTACCGGCTCGACAAATTCAAACTTCTTTTTTTCTTGAACCTCTTGAATTTTGAAGACATATTCCAGTGAGGCTTCATAGAAGTTTTGATGTTCTCGGTCAATCTGTGTATCTGCCTAAAGGATGAGAAGCAGGCAAAGCATGACACAGGGAGGAATCACCAGTGGTTCTCCACAGAGGCAGTCAATGAACATAGTACTGCACAATTTTTATCGAAACAATTCTGCAGGAAAATTGAAGGTGGCAGTTATTACAGCCCTTACTCACAAACGCTTACAGTAAATGGAACCAAGAGACGGAGACACAGGAAACGCCAGGAGCTATTCTCACACACAAGTTAAAAAAATACTGCAAGGGTTTGCCAGTTTTTCTGCAGGGTAAATACAGGAGAGAAAGTGAAATTTGCATCACACTATGAAAGATCTTGGACCCTGAATAACAAATCTGGGTATCAGCTGAGGGAGAAGCATCTGAGAACATTAAGCAGAAGGGTTACATCGTTCAGTGAAAATCTTGGAAAAATGGTAGCAGAACCAAAAAAAAAAAAAAAAACACCCAAGAGCTCCAGCCTGCCGAGTCCCGCTCCATCAGTGCCAGGCTCGTTCGTCCTTCCTCACTGCAGTAAGGTCCCACTGACGGGGCGGGACAGTCACCGACAGCTTCGCTTTCTTGCTGACTTCACTTCTCCCCCCTTCTGTGCGTCGCTCTCCCAGGCACAGGCCTGACCTGTGACTGCAGTTTGCAGAGAGACATCATCACTAGTCAACTTCACGCTTCCGCTGACAACCGAGAGGACTGCAAGCAGATGAGAAGAGCGTGCTCCCGGGGCACCCAAGTGTCCCTTACAGTCGGAGAGTAGAAACTGCTCTGGGGACGTTTAAACAGTAATGTCACAAATGAAAAAACTGGGAAAAAAAGTTTCTTGGCATGAACATCATCACATCACAAGATTTCATTTCAAGCTCCTTTAAAAATAATTATAATCTGATGCATTTACTGACATACCAGGAAATAGGAACAACCAAACATTATCGGCAACTCACTTGGATATTTAAAGTTGATAATTCCAAGTTTTTAAACTAATATATGTGAAAAATACAAAAACCAGGTGGGAGATTTGCATAAAAGATTTCTGAGTTCTCATAGATTGTTTAGGAAAGATCAAGGCACCAACCATAAAAAGTAAAAGGAAGTGCGTATTCTACATAAGCCTTACCTCTTTTCTTACCATCACTTAGGGGGAAATGCATTATATATATAATTTAAGTTAGCAATGACAGATAGATGGTGGTATACATATTTAACAACTGATTTTCTAGGAAGAAAAACCCATTTGTAGTTTTTGCTGCCAAAAACTTTCTGTGGTACAAACAGTCCCCAAATGTGCACTTTCAAATTACAAACTCAGTATGTAGGAGTTGGGAAGAGACAAACAATTGGGCCCTCCAAGCAAGCTTCAGGACACTATGCATGAAGAGAGTATCTTTAGTTTCCAAGGCAACATTCTACTCTACAAGCTATTTTAAAAGTTTTATTTACTTTTGACTGTGATGACATTAATTGTGCTGCCTAGTTTACTGGAAGAAACTTTAACACTGCGACACCTTTAGCACCTACATTTCTAACCAACAGGTTGCACGGAAACAGTTCATATAGCAGCAGGCCTGGGCTTCTATCATTTGAAAAATCTTACAAAGCCGGCCCTTGGCTGACATCTGGGAATGTGAGCTGGGAGGTTAGTTGATAAGAATGGCTCATAAGTCTGAGCTGTACAAACAATGTGGTTTGTGCCAAGTGCTTCCTTTCCTTTCAAGAGTGTGAAATCTGGGTAAACGCCAGGGGAGCGGGGCCCTAGTGATGGTCCTGCAATAAAACTCGGAGCAGTGAGTTTCTCATGAACTTCCTTGCTAAGACAATGCTTTACATGTGCTGTCACTACTCACTGCTGGGGAGAGAGCGCGTCCTACTCGTCTCCACTAAGAGGATCAATGAGCTCAGATCTGGTTTCCCCCACACTTTGCTCCAGGCACTTTCCTTTCGCCTGTTTGTCTTTCTATCCTATAATAATTAATACGACTATATCCTGCATCCTGTATGTTCTCCTAGAAAATCACAAACCACACTGAGAATCTTGAGCACTGTGACATAAGAGCATGAGGTCACTTCTTCAGGAACGTATTTGCTCTGCACAGCACTGTTGCACTGCCCCTCCCCACAAGGGGCAGGGCACAGAGAAAGAAGGATTCTTGTTCATTGCCAGTCACAGATGTTTTCACCTAGATAACTGAGATTTGATAAACCAAAACTGCTCTGATAGGCCATCCAGAGTGTCGTGCTTAAGGAATATGACAACTTCAGTATTAGATTTATAATGGCATTTTTATACTTGGAATAGATAATATATAATAAGCTAACTGTGTGGTTCACTAGTGAACACTTGCTTATGCACAACAGGTATGCTATGGTTGATACAATGTGTCAACATGGGGAGTCTAGAGGTTTGGCTGAGTGACTCAGTAGGGAGCCAGGGTGCTTACTTTGCACACATCCTGAGTCTGTGGAAGAGGAGGGCATGCAGATTTATGGGAGTGCTACCCAACCCCTGGGTGGGGGCAGCCAGTTTACAATGTAAGGAAGGTAGAAGGACACTGCTTGCCCACCTTTCCTCCCTTTTGTTCTTACTGTTTTTGCTGTGTTCTGCCACCATGAACGTTTGCCCTCTGCCATGTGCCACTCTGCCTCGGAACCAGCCAAGTACGGACTGAAACCTCTACAAACTGTAAGCTAAATAAACCTTTCCTTCTTTAACTTTGGGTGGTGGGTATTTTGTCTTAGCAACAAGAGAAAAGTAACTAAGACATGGTGCTATATATTTCATACTGGGTAAGTAGGTTAGTGATACGGTTTATCATTCAAACTGGGGTGTTTTTCTGTTTGTTTGTTTTTGGGTTTTTTTGTCTTTTTCAGACAGGGTCTCACTATGCAGTGCAGGCTGGCCTTGAGCTCACTTCTGTGCACGGCAAAATGGGGATTTGGGGCAAACCAGCCCCTCTACCTCTCTCTGTCTTTTTTTTTTTCTAATTGTCTTTTTGAGGCAACGATCCTCCTACTTCAGCCTCCCGAGTGCTGGGATTACAGGCGTGCGTTACCATGCCCAGCCCAAACTGGGGTGGTTTTAATACTAAAAGGGAACACTAATAATGATTATGTCAGAACAGCATGGGTACACTGACCACATGGCAAAAGTGACTACAATGCAGGAAACCAAAGTAATTTCACAGGAAAACCACGCAGTTCTATAGGTATCTAAATCCCTTCAACAAGCTACATTACGTAAGCTCTCTTGACTCAAAATATGGGGAAGCCACAGGTGGTACACGTTTTAATCACTCCCTGAGGACAAAAGGTTCAAGATAGACTGAATAATAAGCAAGCTTAGAGTAGGCAGAGAGATAAATGAGGAGAGTCTGAGTGAAGGAATAGAGCCAGAAGTCTGGTGTTTTCTTTCGGTTGATCAAAAGACACAGACTGAATGTTCAGTTGGGATCAATCAGAAATGACAGATTAGGTAGAAAAACCGGTAACAGACTACACCCTACAGATGTGCAAGCACTGACGATGATGCTGATAAGGACCCTGTACTCAAGAAGATGAACAGGAGGATCAAACCGTGTGCATGGGAACACAGATCTTTTATTTGGTAATGGTGAAACGTACCGTACACCCCCACAAAAAGGTAGCTTGAAAGATGTGAGTGTGAGAAGCTAGGAAAAGATAAAGATGAATTTGACACAGGAAATAACATCACATTAACAGACAGTCACAGAAATGAGAAACAGGAGAAAATTTAGAAAAGATAACGATGCGTAAGATTTCACGTGTCACTAAGATTTGAGAATCTGAAGCCTTGGTAACTCTGAGCAATGCGCATGGCCAGACACAACCACGCTCAAGGGTACACCACAGACAGTAAGGAAGGAGGAGAGACTTCAGGGATATAAACGGCTGGGTCAGAACACGGGTCCCAGAACTGAGCTGAAGGGACCTGCTTCCTTAAAGGGTTGGGGAAAATACCCAGAAGGGGAATAGCTGGTTTGAATGGAACCTCTAGACCTAGTTTGCTGAGAAATCTCCAAACGGCTCTCCACAGTGGTTGCACCAGTCTGCATTCCCACCAGCAGTGTAATAGAGTCCCTATTTCTCCACAGCCTCACCAGCATTTGTGTTTTTTTTTTGGCGGTACTGGGGATCGAACTCAGGACTCTGCGCTTGCTAGGGAGGCGCTTATTCCACTGAGCTATATCCTCAGCCCCCAGCATTTGTTATTGGGTGATTTTTTAATACTGGCCAATCTTACTGGGGTGAGATGAAATCTCGATGTTGTTTTTATTTGCATTTCTCGAATGACTAAGGATGTGGAACATGTTCTCATATACTTATTTGGCATTTGTATTTCTTTATCTGAGAAGTGTGTATTCATCTCACATGCCCATTTCTCGATTGGGTCTTTGAATTTGGACAGGTACATGCTTTTTTAATTCTTTGTATGTTCTAGACAGAAGACCTTTGTCTGAGGGACAGCCAGCTAGGATTTCTCCCCAATTTGTGGGTTTTCTTTTTACTTTGCTGGTGATTTCTTTAGATGTGCAAAAACTTTTCAGTAGGATAAGGTAGTTATTGATTCTTTGAAGTGTTTCCCTTACAGTTTCATTTTTATTCATGAACTCTCTGCCTACTTCTATGTCTTCGAGATTTTTACCTAGTTGATGATTATTTGTTCGATCAATTTTGCATGTCTATATCTGTTTTCCTGAGTATACACTTCGAAGTTATCAATATGTAATGCAACAACCATTGTTGATTCCCTGTCACCTTGTCTGTAACCCAGTTTTGAATGTACTATTCTTATACTACTTTGTGTCTGTTCATTAATATGTTTTTGTTCTTTTACTTTTAAAATAAAAGTGAAAAAAAAAAGGGTTGGGGATAAGGGGACTCTGTCAGAATACTGAGTGGTGGGTGGAACCCGAGATACAGATTTCTAACAGGAATCTAGTTTCCATTTTACTTTTCCTTCTAACTATAAAAGCAATAAATATTCATTATGGTAAGTTTATTATTCATTACTATTGCAGAGAAATGTGAAGGATTACAATGTCATTGGTAATGTTTTGGCGTGCAACACACACAGATCTACTTTAAAACAAATCTGAAATATTACTTTACATGCTAGCTTAAACTTTGTTTTGTTTTTCCTGCTCTACCTCACAATATTCCCTGAAGTCCTTCAGAGACTTTCCCGTGAAGCTCCTAACAGCTGTGTCAGTTTCCATTTGTGGTCAGCCACACATGTATGTTTATCACAATCGTTCTTTCGTGTCATTTCAGACACTTCTAAATTTTTATGTTATGAATAATTTGTGTATTTGTACAGCATGTATATGACTTCTATGCATTTCTTTCAGGTAAATTTCTATCACTAGAAATAATCTCAACTACCTTACACAATTCAGATTTGTTGAAATATGGAGTCACATTTATCTGAGGACGGGACGGTGGGTAAGGAAGAAAGGCCACGGGACTGAAAACGGCCAAGCTCTGTTATGTCCATGTTTTGACTGTTCACAATTAACACTGCTACTCTATACTGCAAACATTAACACAAAATACAAATAAAAGACAAGAATGAGTAAATATTTTTATGTTCCCATGAGAACAAAAGTATGCCTCGTTTCTGATGCTTCCACTAACAATGGTTACATTTTAATTTAAGATGACATCTTATTTGCATTATTTCAAACACGTAACATTGCGATAGTATTTATTATAGTTTATAGCTCCTCTTTGATCAATTCTTTCTCATATCCTTAGTCTACTTTTTCTACTGATTTGCAAATGTGTCTTACATCTAAAAGATGGTAATCACGTGTCATGTTCTATAAATGCCCTAGTGCTTTGGGATTTAATTTTGTTTAATATTTTTTGAAATAGATTATTTTAATACATTCAGGTCTTCCTACATTCCCTTTATGATTTCTTCCTTTTATTTTAACCTTAGCAATGAATTATTCATTCACATATCAAACGTGATTTCTTTCCATCCACTATAATCTTGACAAGTTTGATCCCAGTTCTCTGTTTACGCCAATGGCCTGTCTAACTGATGGCTCTGAAATTTTGGCAACACAAGCTGCCCTTTCGCGTCACTTCTGCAAAGGGCCACCACTTATTTTCTATGAGCAAAATGACCAAGCAGTCAGCAGTGCAGGTGAGGACGCACAGAGATCCTTCTAAGAACACGTTAATAAGCGAGATGCTGAGGGAAGGACCAAGGCTGCTCGGGAAGGGACAGATGACATTTAATGCCGTGGCACAGGGTCAAATGCTTGCGTGGTAGCATCCCCCTGTGACAGGGTTAATTCGTGGAGAAGAAGGGAAAAGCCAGGTCGTATTTTCTCCTGTCTGCATTATGTGTTCCTAACGAGCTGCTTTAACACAGCCGTGGGTGTGTAGTGCTAAGGGCTATACCTCCTGGCAAAGAAGTGTGTACACGCTTGTGCATTTGTGGAGTGAGATGGGGAAGAATATACTACTAACTACATTAGGGTCCCTTTCTAGCTTCCAGCTAAACACAGAACCAGAACGAATATCCTATAGTACCGCAGCCTACGGGACTGTGGGTGACTATAAGGAGAGTTACACACTGAGCACAGTTGTCAAGAAAAACTGTAACATACCCTGTAAGGGGATTTACCATTAGGATAAAGTTACTACTTCCTTGAGCAGGTTTCAGGGATGTCTTGTCTAAGGGTAGTCCTTCATATTCACCAAAGTTCTTTAGGGATGCTAAGAACCACCCTTGATTCTGAGGCAGTGAGTTTTTGTAATGGCCCCTGGCCACAGTCCTCGGCATGGCAGACAACTGTGTATGACGACAACTATGGGGTCCCCTTCCACTTTCTCTCTGAGGCCTGTTGTAGCGCAACAAGTAACAAGTAGTATGGGGATTTAAAACATTTGGAACACATGAACAGAACATTGAGTTACAGCAAGCAGTACCATATCCTCATAGAAGCAAATACGTCCAAGAAATTCAAAATAGAATCTAGTTTTCCTTACTGGCAGATTGTCTTCCATTTCACTTCAGTGACACAACCCTTGCTTAAGAACAGAACTATGCACAAAGCACGTCTCAATAACGGAAGACCCAGAGTATAATGAACTCACATACACATCAAGCAAAGCCCATTTTCCTAGTAAGAATCAGCTGTAAATGAAGAAACGATGTCTTCAATGAGAATATACGTATTTTGGAATAAAAAGGAATCAAATGCTGATATAACATTCCTAGTCCTTTTTGACTCTGGAAATTTTAACACTTATAACTTGTTAAGCATGAGCTGTGGCTAAACTTGCAAGCATGAGAATTAAGGGATACGGAGAACAAAGCACAGAGGACCGGGGTGAATATAAAAAGCAGTTCAGAAGGGCTTTTCCAGGGGCAGGATGAGGACAGCACATCTGAGCACGCTTCTTCGCCGTGGGACCTAGAGGTAGAGGAGTGGGGCAGACAGAGCCTCAGGAAAGACTGAGACCGGATCCAGACTGCCTGGGACGCTTTGGTCGGTGGAGGGAGCCGTGGGTGTCCTACCTCAGCAACCCCCCACGCCCTACTCGCTGCACTGCATGCTGGGAGAATTAAGATACCAATGGCAAGGGAGTCCTGTTTTTTGACACATTCCATCACCAAAACTGGAATTGCATTGTTCCTTAGTGGAAGGACAACTATTGACGTTTCAAATTATAGTTACAATGCTGCCAATGGAAGGAATAAAATATAAAATATGATATGTTTCCAACAAAGGGAAGTAGACTGAAGACATACATATATTACTAAAATTTCCTGCTCTTTTGTTTTTAAAGAAAGCCAAAAGTAATTAAGTTTTTTTTTTTTTTGGTGGTACCGGGGATTGAACTCAGGACCTTGTGCTTGTCAGGCAGGCAGCTTAGTCCATTAAGCTGTATCTCCAGCCTGTAAGATTTTTAAAGTACATACCTATATATCTTTTTCTTCTACTCTGAACCAAAGCTTTAAAAGCAATGGCACAGATTTTTAAAATTTAACATAAAATGAACTGGATAGGACTCACCTCTTTAAAATATGGTCAAGAAAAAGAAAAAGCTCTTGTTTCAACCCTTGTAACACGAATCTTTCACATGGAACCGCTAATATTAAGTGGTATAAGGTGTCCAAAGCCCTGTCTACAACAGGCTCAACAAAGTCGGCTAAAGTTATTGTCATCTTATTAAAAAGATGGAAACTTTGATTTCATGTGTTAATATTAATGCCTTTTCCACATTTCAGTAGGGGAAAGCTTACCTCTTGCAAATGAGATTCCTTTTTCTTTGCAGACAAATTCAAATGCTTGTCAAGAATAGAATAGTATTTTTCACTTTCCTTGTCAAATTTCTTCTTTCCATCCTAGGGAACAGCAGTTAAAACAAAAAAGATTCAAATCAGTGCATCAAAGAAGTCTTCATTTTCTTAGCACTCTCCAAGAGTCCAACATAATTATTTAATGAAAGGTTTTCGTCAGTTTCAACTATGCGCAACCCTTACTTCAGTAGAGTCTTATAGGGACTCAGATGGGTTAGCGCACGACAAGTTAAGGAGAACCACGTACACAGACTATTTTCATGGGATCACGCATTTCCCAGCCATGTTTTCAAGTGACTCATTTTTGCTAGAGAGGGAAAGACTTTCAAATGCTAGACCCCTCAAATAAAAAAGAAAATTCAAAGTCAAATCCAAACGATTAACATCTGTACCACATATTCCTGATATTTATTTCTAAAAAATCAGTCTTTTTTGGCAGGTGGGAAGAAACCTATAAACAGGATGGCCTTTTTACACAAGATGAGAATACCTTTATTTTTTAGATTATAGTACACTAGCACAGAAATGCAAGTGTAAGGAAATACTGAAAGGAACAGGAACACTGGGTATATAATCTTTTGAAACTATACCTATTGTATGCCAGGCATGTCTTTTTTATTTATGAGTCCATATAAAAATACTAATTAAGTGGATGCACAAATATCATTATTCAAAGAAATACTAGTCACTCCTCTGGTTTCCATGTTTCTGAAACTGCAATCTTTGGATCACCCCAATCAGAGTCAAGTATTTATAGCCTGTTCAAAACATGCAGTCCTACTTTCCTTCACCCAAAGATTCTGGAACTACTGCGTAAAACCTCTATGATTACTATGCATAATGCCTTGTTCCACTATTTATATAAACCCTGTGAAAAATAACAGCTGGGTGGATGGACGAAGGGAGGGGGGGAGGGAGGGAAGGAAGCATGGGGGAGGAGGAGGAGGAGGAAGGAAGGAAGGAGGGAGTGCTAGAAAGGGAAAGAGAAGGGAGGACATGAGGGGAGGAGTCAGGTAAGGAAGGAGGAGAAGCAGGCGGAAGACCTCTCACTCAGGGCCTTTCCCATCACCCTAAGGCTGTCAGATCCAAGTTCATGCACCCAGGTAATGCTATTTTAACCCACTGGCATTGTGAACTTTCCTCCTAAATATACTTTCAAGATCACATCATGGTCCGTTTTCATATATGGAATTTTAGGAAGGAAGCTGATAAAATTGAGTTGAACGGGAGGGTTCTGCTTTAAAAGTTCAAGTGAGTTTTAGACCACTTAAGTGTTGAGAGGTTTGCACATTAAAACATTGCATCTCAAAATGAAAGGGGAAAGTCAAACCCTTCCAGGTCCTTTTATTACCTAAGGAGAAAGGGACAAAGTGTTGTCTTATTGAGACAAGCAAAACTAGAAAATAAGAGTACCATGTCCCTTCAAAAAAGATGTTTTGAGGAATTCACAAAACAAAATACTAAGAGCAGACTTCAAGCAGAGAGGCCCACAGTTCAGAATGGGATGGGGCTGATCAGTATCAGAGCGGACACCAGGGGGAACATTTCATCTTCTCCCCGGCTGTTCTCACTCTTTCATGTGGTATCTCCTGCCCCTGACTAACCCGGCTGAGCTCCCTTTCCGCACGCCACTCCCACACGCTCCTTTCGCCTCCCTGTTCACGCTCTTTTCTGTCCTCCTCTTACTCCAGGCCATCCTCGCTGTCACGAGTGCTCTTTCTCTCAGGTTACAATATTCGACTTACGTCTGCTTCTGTCATCTACCTCAAATAAGCCTTGTTCACAGGTCCCGTCTATCAGCACTCCCTCTCTCCACAGTCACACAGCCACGGAAATGAGTGTCTCTTCGGGTCCGTGCTCTACAGTGTAGCAGAGAAGTACACGCCCCACCCACCTTAAGGCTGAACACCCATGGAGTGACCACAGTGAGTGGCCTTAATGAGGAGTGAAAGTCTCTCTCTCACACTATGGGCACCACTGTCCCTCGCAAAAACTCTTATTTGTTTGATAATCTGTTACCCAAGATGCAAGGGACAATTCTGCACAAACAGCCCTACACCAGACCCAAGGACCTCAATTTGAGTGGGTAACCAGCTGCACTTGACTATAGTCCGTAAGACTGACCATCACGTCACAACAGCGGTTTACGATTTCGCTGGGACACAGAAGACAATGAGACTGGTTTCAGGCGACTAAAGCACAGCTGAGATGGTGACAGTTGTTTCTTGTTTTCAGCTTGTGTTTGGTGACATTTTTGGAAATGCTAATTCAATGCCAACACATCAGCCTTTCTGGCAACGCAAGAATCATTCCTAGAACCACTTCCTGGATTCTTATTCAAATTTTGGACCTTCACAGGCCAGAAAAAAAAAACTTACTCAAAGGTTCCAGTGATGTAGGCAACAAAAACATACTCAGTTTGAGCATAAAATAAAGAGTTGGGATTAAAAGACTAGGCCACATAAAGGACAACTGTAATCTAGGGAAGCATGTTCCAGAACACAGAAAGCACTTTTCCCTGAAACTCACATCACCCCAAAAGCTATGATGTGCCGCCCCCATAAGCCAAGTCTTACTTGGACCTACAGCTCCGCGCAGTTCTCTCTTGTGTCCTGTACACTTGTTATGGACATCAAACTAAAACTTCCTCTAACAGCGCTGGGGAAGGAAGCAAAACAGCCCGTGAAGGGATCTTTACTACGTGTTGTGAATGATCACTGTCTCCTTACTGCTACAGCAAGATGTTTTTTAGAAAGGAAGACTACCTATTTTCGTGGTATACACATTCAAATTAGGTGATCCTATAAAATAACACCAGAAGAAACAGCAGTTTGAGAGGAAACAGAAGACAGAGACGACGGAAGACACGGCCCGCAGGACAGGTCTCTAAACATTTACAAAGCACTAATATTAACTAGCACCGCTTTCGGTATATCAGTTGCTGCTGCTACATGTCTATGCAGATACACAATTAGAGAAACGCAGAGGGTAACTGCTGTGTATGATAGACCAGAAGCGCAGAGCCACAGACGCCTGAGCCCGAATGCAGCTGCCATAAGGCAAGTTACATCTTGGTCTGTAATCAGTCAGTGTGTTTACCCCGAGCGCAGTGACATTACCGCACAATCGCTGTTGCTGTGTCCCACCTTCACTTTACACACTCAGTGAGGGGTCAGAGGAAACCACTGCTGAACAAACTCCCAGTGTCAGCTTCCCCGGCAGGATTGATATTTCTAGCAGGAAACGTGTGAAACATTTAAAAACTTTTAGACATTTATCACACACATCTATCATTAAAGACAAGGCTATCCAGTGCTTTCTAAGGATGAGAGGGTACTAAAGATGAAGAACAACAGACTCTACCATAATATTTAGATAATTCAAATCAATTCTCAAAATGTCACACAATCACTTTTGTGTAAAAGACTATTACAAAGTTTTAAGTACTAGTACTAGCAGTCAGTTATAAATTTTAAACAAATGAAGTGAATAAATATTTTCTGTTATTTCTTCATGACATGGAACACACACTTAGGATTGATTCATCATACACTTCACGCTTCAATGACACAAACGTCACTCAGGATATTGTGACTTTCCCATTAACTAATGGAGTCACGGTGCTATAACCGTTACTTACCTAAGTACTACTTACATATTTTAAAACTTCAACTTAATATACAACACTAGAAATAGTGATATGAAAAATAATACTATGTAAATTTCCATTTCTAAAACATGAGAAATCTTATTGAGAACCCCAGTAACCACTCCTAAATGCACTTCTTCTCTGCTTCAAACAGCACCCCAGAGAGGCATCAATACTTCTGATTGCCACTAGGACCATCTTCTAAGATAGACCAACCACACGACGCTTACAAGTTTACCAAGGCCCAAAGGGTGTTGCCATCCAAAAGTCCAGCTGTGTAGTGGACATAATAATGTCCTTCTTGGGGGCCATTCCACCCAACAATTTCCAGTTTTCCCATCCCCTTTGGCACCAACTCCCATATCCATCTGCTGCAAAACAGACATTTAAGAGGGCTTCCTCCCAGTGGTCATGACGTCAGAATTAGCTACATCCCCCTTTCCTGATTAGATCATCACAACCACGTGATGGGCTCACAGGTGCCAAAGGACTGCACATTTAAGGTACTCCTACAAACCAGACAAAAGAACAAACATGTGTCAAGGGTAGGAAGAAACCACACACAGAACAGCAAACCCAAATGTAACAAGCATATGAAGGGTTGCTTAAAATGGTAAGTAATTGGGAAAAAGCAAAGCAAATCAATGAACTATTCAATTATACCTACCAGATGTGGACAAGAGTTAGAAAGTCAAGTGATGCCATGTGCTATGTGCACATGAAAACAGAGAAACCCTGTGTCCTGGTGGGACTGTAGAAGGGTGCAGCCCTTCTGCTGAGAAATGGTGCACTACCATGCAGGATATACATGTGTGCTCAAACCCAGCTGCTGGGAGTGCACGCCAAAAAGTAACAGAATGTATTCTAAGGTTATACTGACAGTTTGCTCACAAGTAGGTTTTCATTAATTCATTCATTAATTTAAGTCTTTAAAAACGCCCATTCTATGACTGGTCCTGCTGCACTCGGTAACAACAATTAGAATGGGAGTAAAAAGAAGGAACCAAGGTTAGTGCTGACCTCCTCGGGTGCCCCTCGGCAACAGGAAGGCACACTTCCGCATGTGTCTGCGCAGGGGTGGGGGTGGGGGCGGGCCGAGGGCATCGGATCCTCTTCACTGCCGCTCAATGCACTGCTTTCCCAGTGCTGTGAACTAAGCTGCTCTGTTACACTACACCCTCCCGCCACGGCGTTCCCCTCTCGGAGCCCACGGACCAAAAGGCCGTGAGCCGAACAAGCCTCTCCTCTGTTAAGCTGTGAGTGTTGGGTAATTTACCCCAGTGAGAGAAAAGCAACACAGTGAATATAATCAACCACAATAACACTAGGAGAGAAATGAAGTCATCTGAACAAGATCACCGGAGTCACAAGGCGCAGAGTGAACAATTTCAACCCCGAGTCTAAAGCCTATGCTCTTCGCACAGTAAAATGGAGCCTGAGGAGGCAGCAAACAAACTATAGGACTTCATCTCTTCTAAAAGGTGAGGTGAATACGGGGTAAGAGAACAATGACTGGTGGGACAGAGAAAAAAGAGAGGGAGAGGGAGAGGGCGGGAGAAAGAAAGAGAGAAAAGCAAACAAAAGGAAAAGAGGAGACAGAAAGAAGGAGGGAATGAAGGGGAGGAAAACCATGAAACAAAGGAGGTCTGGATTTGCAGCGCCACTTTGGGTCTGCTGTCCATGTTGATGGCATAGGACTGTGCCCTTCCTCAAGAGCTGTGTGCACCGGGAGTCAGGACAGTGCCAAGCACTCGGAGCAGCTCTGCTCTGATGGAGCCCGGCACGACGCTACGGAGAACTCGGGTGACGTAGCCGGTGTGACTCAGAGGGAGAACGGCCCCCAAAGCCGCACGGGCTCAGATGAGGACTTCAGACAAGGACTGCCCGGGAGGCGGCCACCCACTGAGGGCTCATCCAGAGCTCGGCAGCTGCTGGCGTTGTCAGGAGGTCAGAAGAACCAGGTCACCAGAACTGTGACCCAAAAGGGTACATGCATCTCCTTCCTCAGCTCCTCCTCTCTCTGCTTCCTGGGCGCCATGATGTGAGGCAGGTTCTTCCGGCATGCCGTCTCTGCCCGGGAGCCAGCCCTCCATGGACTGTAACCGGGAGCCAAAGGAGACCTCTCCTCTTTAAGTGGTGGGTGCTGGGTACTGTGGCTCAGCAACAAAATACAACTGTGACAATAACTCTGCATTCCAGAATGGATATTTGGAAAATTACCCAGGGTGAATATAATTAGATTTTCTAATTAAAGTTACCCAAACTTTTCTCCATGCCTCAAACTCCAATTGCTTCCCTCATTTGGGATGACAAACAACTTTGATGAATCAACATGGAGCAATAAAATGTTATGACAAAAGCTAGTTAAGCTGCACAGGAACAGCACTATTTATAATTTAAATTGGGGGAGGTATTTTTTCCTAGTTCACAGGGTAAAAGCAATAGTAAGTAGAAACTTTCTGTTACATTAACTGTAACGCTATTTTACTTATAATTTCCTAGGAAATAATGCCTGAGGCAAAGCTTGCCTGCTCAACGTGTGGGTTACGTGTGTGCACACACGCAGTCCCCAGACAGCAGAACTGAAGGCAGAGGGATGGGTGGCACACACAAAGGTTCATTCAAAATGCAGCGCAGCATGAGGAATGAGCAGGAGGCTCGGCTGGCACAGCACATCCCTGTCTGTGCCTCACAGCCACGGCATTTTGGGACAGTCGCCGGGCAAGACGCGAGGCAGGGCCGCACTGACAGCGCCTTCTCACAGCTGATCAGAATTTGTCAGTGGGTCAGGAACTGTCCCGCATTTCGGACTGGCGCTGCCAGACATGATGGGATAGTCCAGAACTCTCGGTGTGTGCTCCATCGAGAGTCTGCATGGTGCAAGTCAGGGAGTTGCTATGGCTCTGTGCCAGAGCTGACCCAGTCACCACTGCATGGGCAGCAGCGGAGGCTGGGTCAGGCCATACATAGGAGGGATGGAGAGGAGCAGAGAGTCCTAGGTCAGGGCTCCCCATGGACCAGGCACAGGGGCCTGAGGAGATCTGCAAGGCCCACTGTCAGTACACATATTCTGAAGGTGTACTGAGAAAGAACCCATTTATTTAATGTTTTATCTATACGGTACAGAAATGAAACGTTTTCAAGTACTTTCTAGGCTCATTCACAACCTTAAGTTGCTTTATGTAGTTTCTTACCACAAGCACTTCAGAAATATGATACATATAGGTAGAAAAAGAAATGATGTATTATCATAACACCCATCCTAAAAAGTGAGGAAAATGACCTTCATGAAACTGACTATTATATGCAGTCTGCAAGACTATGGAATCCAGATTAAAAATAGAAAACCAGCAAAAAAAGTGCAAGAGCTTGATTTTAGCATTAAAGGAAAATGATGCATCCATCCCTATTTCCGAAAAGGTTGAGGTGAACTTAGTTACTGGTGCAGAATAAGCAACCTCCTAAGTATTGGCTCTTGGAATCTTTATTCTTCTCTTATGAAAAGCTAATTTTTACGACAAACCCCTTTGTGACACAGCTCCATTCTTGTAACAGTCACAGAAGCTCTGAGCTGTGGCGCGGCGCACAGCTGCGAGGAACAGAGAGTACAGCCCGTGTCCCAGCAGTAAGATGAGCCTCTGCTTCATCAGGGGCGGCAAGTGTGGGGAGCAGCCTCCCGCAGAGACCCCAAATACCCGACGCTGCTCTTCCCTCCACCTTCCCTCCCACAGAGGAAGAGCAGTCGCGCTGCGCCCCAGAGCGCCCTTCCACGGCTTGCTCTGACCTTCCTTCCTTTACTTGTGACATTAGGGTAGAGGGGCTTTTACAAAAGAATTAGAAGCAACCTACTTTCTGGGCCCCCTTCTATCCCTCTCAGACAGAAGCCTTCTTCTTCTCAATAAGTTCTTCCTACTCTTGAAACAATTAAAAAATGAAATAAATAAAAAAGCAAAAGAGTTACATTAAAATGAATTAAAGACTTCCATGTAAGCTCTGAAAGTACGAGACTACAGTACTACAAGGAAAGATGGGGACATTTTAGGGCACTGGGGTGGGCAAGGATTTTTTGACAGAATCCCGAAAGCACAGGAAACTGAAGCAGAATGAGACAAATACGATTACATGAAAGTAAATGCTTCAGCATAGCACACAATGGACAGGGTGCAGAGACAACATACAGGATGTGAGAAAGATACCTGGCCACTATAAATCTTACAAAGGGTTGACATCTAGAATATGTAAAGAACTCCAAAGAGTCCACAGCAAATAAAACAAATAGCCTAACTGAAAAGTGGTCATAGGATGAAAGATACTTTGTCAAAAGAAGACATACTTACTAATGGCCAACGGACACGTGAGACAAAATGCGTAGTTCACTAACAAGCAGAAACACTGTGTTGGTGAGAATGTCAGCTGGTGCGGCCATGATGGAGAGCAGACAGGTTTCTCAGGGAATGAGGAGGCACTGTCACATGCTCTACCAAGCCCACTTCTGCACAGACACCTGCTGTGTCCGCACAGGGCGCTCAGTGTGTGTAAGAGACACCTGCACTCCCAGGTTCGTTGCAGCGCTCTTCACAACAGCAAAAACTGGAAACAACCTAAGTGTCCATTGATTGATGAACAAAATAATGAGAGAATGCATGCCCTGGAATAGCCACAGAAAGGATGGAATCCCCTCTGTGATGACATAATCATTGTGCCAGTGAACTGAGGCACAGAAAGTTAAGTGCTGACGTGTTCACTCACTTGTAGAATCTACAAAAGTCGGTCTCACAGACATTGAGAACAGAATGCTGGTTTCCATAGGTGACAGGAGGGAGGAATGGATAGAGGATGGTTAATGTGTATAGGTGTACATTTAGACAGGAAGAATAACTTCTAATGTTCTACAGTGCAGGAGGAAAACTATGGCTGATAATAATTAATTGACTATTCAAACTATTGGGTTTTGCTACAAAAAAAGACAAAAAGTCCAAGATGACAGATATGCTAATTACCTTGATTTGATCATTACACATTATTATATACATATAGTAAAATGTCACACTGTACTCCATTAATATGCATAATTAGTATGTGTTAATAAATAAAACTTAAGTAAATACAAAACAGTAACATGCTAAAACAAAAACAAAGAGTTGCACCCTTTTCTCTTCCAACTATGCTGTTATTGCAGGTGTTTCTATCTAGGGCCTAACTTCAACTAGATTTTTCTGTTTTTCAGCACCGGAAATTGGACTCAGGACCTCGCGCTCGCCAGGCAGGCGCTGTGCCATGGAGCCACGTCCCCACCCCTCCCGCCAGCTTTTAAAGAAGCTGAGGCAGGAGACAGACACACAGAAAAAGAGACAGGGACATTGATTCTAATTGATTCATACAGCCCGAAACACTAATAGGGTCGAGGCTGAGAAACCATGGGAGCTAACAGTGTTTTCCATGTAAAAATGGCTCAGTGCCTAACTGTTCAGTGAATGAGTGAGTTAGGGTCAGCCAAGTCTACACACACTATGAACCAGTCGTAGCCATCTTTCGGGTTGTATCAGTACAGCGGTTATATTACCCTGGATGTTTTACTACTCTGAGTCTTGTCATACAAAGGAGGAAAATTCTTTCCGCTTAAACATCCTGCAGTGGGACAGAGTACACATACGAGATTGATTACTTAAAGCATCCATGGGGTTGTTTTTCTTCCTGAGCTTTTCCGAGGCACATCTACCACGGGAAACATCTCTGAAGGACACCTACTAGCAACGTGACCCCGCAAGCTGGCAAAACAAACCCCAGCACAGTGAGATCCTCAAGCCTCACTATCAAGAAATAAAGCGGCAGCTGTGAGAAGGGCACTCTCCGCTGTCACTACCTTCTTTGTCCTGTTTGTTTGGAGCCGCAGAGTCAGCAAACTCTTTCACACTCACAGTAACTTTTGAAGGCAATGAAAAACTTGAAAGGAGAGAAAGCAGAACCGCAGGCTGTGTGTACTGCAGACTGCCAGCTTGCCAGGTAAAATCAAGGCTGAACACTACTACCGCTTCACTCCTTCCAGGCCTCTGGCTCAACCCACAAAATCAAGAAGAACACTGGCTTTCATTCTATTATGTACTTTCAGCCTTTCTGAAAGTAAGAGGCCCTTCTGTCACATACACAGACACTAGCGAAGTGTGTCCATAATGTCCCCGTAACCCGGTCCCTCTCGTCCCTCCTGTGAAGTACCAATGTCATCACTCGTACAGTGCATCAACGTCCAGACTATGCTTAAATCACGCCAGCTAAGTGAGGCCTGGTACCTCTGGCCCTGCTAACTGGAAACAGCCCCAGGGACTATTAGGCAGCACACACCCGCGTCCTTGTCCAGGGTGTGTAAGTGTGGGTGACTGAAACTTTCCTTCCCTAGTCATTTTCAGTGGAACATGACCATGCTAAAAGCCTAAACCTTCACTCTCAAGCTATGCTTGCTCCTTATACATTTTCAAAGAATACCACAGGAAAAATAAAATACCCCTGGGTAGCTGCTTGTAAAACCGAAGCGATTGAAGGCCTGTTTAATAAATGGTGCTGGAAAAGCTGGCTCGCCTCTTGCCGAAAACTGAAAATAGACCCCAGTCTATCACCATGCACCAAACTCAGGTCAAAATGGATCATAGACCTCAACATTAAAACAGAAACTCTAAACCTATTGGAAGAGAAAGTAGGTAAAAATCTTGAAGACATAGGAGTAGGCAGAGAGTTCA
>PVLD010006753.1:0-80158 GCA_004027595.1 Dinomys branickii
TAGATTAGTTGTGATTGTACTATTTTCTATGATAATGGGTGTCTGTTTGTCAATATGTTTTTGTACTTTTATGTTTCTAAAATAAAAAAAAATAAAGTTTATCAGATATAAGAATGCTCTTTCAGGTTCTTACACTAGGGAGACAATATGGTGTTCACACATGCGGGTCTGACTTATTTCACTTATGAGTATGGTCTCTAGTTGCATCTATTTACCTATAAAAGCCTTGAGTTTATTTTTTATAGCTGACTAATACTTCACTGCATAAAAATACCAAATCTTTTTTATCCATTCCTCAGTGGATGGACATTTGGGCTGTTTTCAAGATTTAACTATGATAAATTGTGCTGCTATAAACATGGGCACACATATATCACTGTGGCATGATGTTATGTTTTTTTCTCTTTAAAATAAAACAAAATAAAATTTACAACTTCTGTTTTATAAAAGACACAGGTAATAGAATGAAAATATAAGCTACAGAATAGGAAAAATCTTCTACAAAATACATGATAAAGGGCTTACATCTGAAATGTAATAAAATTCAACAAGATGAATATGAGAGTAATGTATATATTACATGCCTTAATTTAGTCATTCCATAATGTTTCCATACATCAAAATATCAAGCTATATGCAATAAAATATGAAATTGCATGTAATTTTAAAATTTTTAAAATAAAATCTCAAAAATTTATATATTTTTTCAATGGTAAAAATTATGAACAGATGACTTACCAAAAGGAATAAAAAGGAATAGATGGTAAATAAGTATGCTTGACATTAGGTAATTAAAATTTAAAGCAACTATGAGACACTACTTCATACCTATTATGATTGCTAAAATCCAAAAGCCTGACAATATCAAATGCAGACGAGAATGAGAGCAACAAGAATGTTTGTTCACTGCTGGTGGGAAGCCAAAACAGCTCTGAAAACAGTTCAGCAATTTTTTATAAAATTAAACATAACAATCACCCTCTTATTTTGAACACATATTCACAGAAAAAATTGTATTCCAATGTTATAGGCATCTTATTCATCACAGCCCAAAATCAGTAGTAACCAAAACTTCTTTCAGTAGCTGAATGGTTAAACAAACTGCATACATTCATAGCAGGAACAATTGTTCAGTAATAAAAACTACTGAGTATACACTTTGAAGTTATCAATATGTAATGCAACAACCATTGTTAACTCCCTGTCACCTTGTCTGTAATTCAGTTTTGATTGTAATATTCTTGTGCTACTTTGTAAGTGGCTGTCTGTTAATATGTTTTCATTCTTTTACTTTTAAAATTGAAAACAAAAACCGAGTTATTTGACCAAAAAACTATGTGGACAAATCTTAAATACAAATTACTAAGTAAAAAAAGCAAATTTTAAAGTGTTACCATATATATTCATTCAATTATGTGACATTCTAGCAAAGGCAAAGCTATAAGCAACAATAGAAAGACCAGTTGTTTGCAAGGATGGGATAAATAGGTGAAGTACATGGTATTGTGTCGGGTAGCGAAACTACTCTGTAAGACATAGCAGTAAAGGATATGTTGACACTAAGCAACTGTCAAGGCCCATGGAATTTTACATCACAGAATAAACTTCTGTGTGTGCAAAATTTAATAATTGTTGTGGAGGTCAAGACAGAGAGTAATAGAATGCAGATGTGACAAAAGATTTTAACTGTATTGCAAATGTCTAAAACAACATTACTTAAGTAGTGAAAGATGCCAACTCAGATAACTTTGGAAAAGAGAATAGTATGTAAAACATAAAACAAAAGGAATCATACATAATTCAGGCTCAGTGATGGTGAACCTTTCTGAGACTGAGTGCTCAAACTGCAACCTACAACCCACTTGCGTATGCAAAGAGCCAACACTGCAATGAAACCTGAATACTCAGGCTTTAGTTTAGAAAAAGCAACTCATACATTAACTTCTTTTGTCATTAAAAAAAAAAAAAACGTACAATAACATGCCAGACATAGGTTTTATCTCCACTGGTCTAGTTGATAAAGCTGTTTATTGAAGGGATTCAGGTTAACAATTGTTATCAATATTCCAATAAATTTAAATTGAACCACTCAGTGAAGAAGGAAATGATTCAGAGGTCAATAGTCAAGTTTCTTACTGGACTAGGAATTTACAAACAAGGAGGCATAGAATGAACCATAATGATGAAGAATGAAGAAGAGAGTTTCATAAAGAACATAACGTTAAAATAAAAGAAAAATATTGTAATTATAAAATCATGTATCTACTGGAATGCCATGCTTATATATACTAATACACATACTGTCATATGTTATGTATAAATACATCCGCATAATAAGTATTTTTAAACTGTATATTGGAAAACGCACTCTGTATTCCTTCTTTATCCCAATAAAGGAAAGAAGAGAATAGAAGAATGGAGATTTCAAATAAAATTTGCAACTACATTGTTTTTTTAACAAAATCTGAAGCATGTGTAAAAGATGCTAATGTTTGCTAATAATGGGGTAGGTTGTAAATATGTTTGTTGTATTACACTATAATTTTCTGTATGTTTAAAATTACGAACTAATTTTAGCAATCCAAGTGTTTGATTAAGCCACCTTATCAGAGGACAAATATCAAAGCCAGCTGATCAATAATCTTTACCTGAACATAAAAAGTAAGAGATCAGGAGTAGTAAAAAGTGGGCCCTGGAATCCAGGTTAAGTAATTGTGTAGAAGGAATATCTGTTGAGAGAGGATGGAAGTGGTAAGGTGAGTCTTAGGTAAGGATGGATTTCTTTTTTTTTTTTTTTTTTTTTTTTTTTCGCGGGATCGGGGATCGAACTCAGGGCCCTAGTGCTCAGCGGCAAGCACTTAGCCCACTGAGCTGTACCTCCAGCCCAAGGATGGATTTCTTATTTCACTGGGTACAATGGAAAATGTTCACAATGGCATATTTTCACCAAATGTTTTCTTCACTGATTTGAAGAGAAATGCTTAGGGGGCTGGAACAAAGGTCTTCTATTTCCAAAGCCATACTCGCCTTCTTCCTAGGTATTTGCATAACATTGACCTCACTCACCACAAGCCAAGTGAACAAGATAAGTGAAGACAGGGTAGGCATTCACAAATAACCTGATTACAGATATTATTAGAAAAAAGATTCCAAGGAAATCCAATTCTGAACTTTAATAGAATACTGGAGAAAAGAGCTATTACAACTCAAGTGGCAGAATGTGGCTTCCCTTCAGGAAAAAAAAAAAAAAAAGAAAGAAAGAAAGAAAAGACAATAGATTCTCTAGAGACAAGCAATAGATGACTTCCTGTCCAGAATTTCATCACTAACTTTCCTTCTATGTAACATAGCCTATAAAATCACAACCAAAAGATGATCTTGTGGAAAAGAATGTAACAATCCAGACCAAAAGCCGGTCTCCTACTCAAAATGCTGAGGCATTCACTATTTGTCATCAAAAATCTTTCCAAACCTAGCACAATTCCCATGGATGGCTAGTGACCATAGACCTTTCCTTGGCCTCCTTTACTTTCTCTTGTCTGTGCTAATGAGAAATATTACCACATTTGTCACAGTAACTTACAATTACTTGTTTTCCTGCCTTTTTGATGACTCATTTGACTACTTTCGAACAAAAGGCAACTGGGTTAAGGGAAGGGCCAATCAGGCAGTTTCTTGGAATCTGTCTATAAGGAAGAGTGAAATAAGACCAGACAAACTGGAAATATGGTACCCATCAATTGTGCAATTATATTTATTCACAGTGCTCTTACACAACTACCAAAACAGAAATTTACAAGAAAGAACACCTGAGTGTTAAGTTAAAACATTACTCATAAGACAGCATGGAGCCTCTCTGTGTCTGTGTCTGTGTCTGTGTCTGTGTCTGTGTCTGTGTCTGTGTCTGTGTCTGTGTCTGTGTCTGTCTGTCTGTCTTTCTCTCCCCCTCTCTTTGCCCCTTTCCAATATCCCCTCACTCCCTCCTGTCTGATATTCGTGTTAAATGTACATATAAATGTAGCACATGATCAGATTATTCATGGTGTAACCAGGGGACCAGCCAAGTGAACACTTTGATATCCCCAAATCAGGTACCATGTCCCAATCAATCAGTGTACAACTTAGTTCTCTTGACAAATATATGTGTCATAGTGCCTAACATTGTCTGTAATATGACTAAAATGAAGTTGTCTACATCAGAAAACTAAAATTTTAAAAGTTTCCAAAAAATATAAATATTTCACATCCCAAACTTATAAATTATAGGTCCGCTATTTGACCATATGTCAAAATATGTGTATCATCCCAGCCTCTACTCCCAGGGATGGCCCCTACTAGGTATACAATAGGTGTTTAATCCATTATTTCATCATTAAATACTCGATATTCACTCTTAAGTGTGAGAAAATGCCCTAGCTTCTACAGCATCCATTTTTGTGGTATACTTTGATTATTAGAAAATATTTTTTAAGAAATAAATATCAATCATTTTCTTGGATTTCCCAAACATGGGTGAAAATACGTGAGTCCTACAGATCCAATTTTATGGACAGACTCTGGATAGGTAAATAGTAGAACTCAATCATAAGTCCTAATGCATAAGAAATACAGAGACCTTACCTCACAGTGCTTGTAAAGATTTCATTGACCTTCATTCTTGCCTGGACCTCTATATGTACACTTTTGGTAGCAAAATAGAGGAGAATCAGCAGTTTTCCAGACCTTCTATGTGAAAAATACAGACACTTTCTAAAAAAAGAGTAACAAAAAATAACATTAAATCTGAGTTCTTTTACTGATAAGAAAGAACAGTGGCACTGAGCGAACAGACAATGCTTGCCAGCCATTCCACCACGTCATTTAATTGAACCCTGACACCTATTTCTGAGCCTCATTCTACTTACTCCACTTATGGGAGAGTAGATAGGACTCGGGAAAATTAGTTTAAAGTCACACCAAGAGACAGTAGGATGCTCAGTATTTACACCATTCACATGCAGCTCATCCTGGTACTTTGCATACCTTATGACTTGTCCATGTAAAGTCTATGTAAGATGGTGTGTGTTCTTCAAACTTACTCACCCACTCCTCCACTCTTGAGAAGAAAGTTACAGATGCTTTCAAAATTATTTTCATAATGAGATCATGAATTCAGAAGAATTAGAGGGAAAATTATCGATAGACTTCATAGGGATTGTCAAATGCTATAAATCTATGCCAGGTTATTACGGCTGGTAGTTGTCTTGGATTTCAGTATGTCTATGAGATAAGAACACAGTCCCAAAAATCCTTACTTGAAAGGATTCATGACAGTAGGAATTCTCAGAAAAGGATGACACCAAGGGCTTGAGGTGATTTTCAAACAAACAAACAAACAAACAAACAAACAACCATAGTTTGATAATTTAGGTGTGTCTTCCTAGAGATCTCTAGAACCTGTGAAATCCACTAGAAGAGATGTAAGAGGTTACATGTGTTTTTGTTGGTGATGGAGGTGTACTGTCTTTTCCCATAAAGAAAGACTAGCCAAGCTATCATGTCGCAGAAGCTGAATGATCTGTATCTTACTTAATTCACACTATTTCCTATGCCCACACTATTGAGTGTGAGCATCACTGACTAGAAGCACTGGAGCTAGCTGGCATCTTGTTCAAAATGTAGAATCCCAGGCCTTATTTCAGTCCTATTGGTGCAAAACTTGCATTTTAACAAGATCCACAGGTGACCCTTATGCATTTCAGTTTTCAAGAAGCACTGGTCTACCCTACAACTGAATTCTTCCTTCCCTCTCCACAGTACTCTGAGGTTAGTAAACACCCCTCACTTTGGTTCCCACAGCAATGCATAAGACCCTTATCTTAGCACCTGGGAAGCACACTGAAGTACTAAATGTTTGTTTCTGAGTCTGCCTTAAGCCTGCACCTAAGCTCTTCAAGACAAGATAAGTAGTGCTATGTTTTGAATACATGGCTCAAAAGATTCTGTATTGGAAACACAATCCTCAAATTCATATGTTAATGAACTGGAGAAGAAGCCTTCAGGCAGTGATTAGTAGTGGCTGAGATCCTAAGGGTAGGGACCTTGTGGTCTTTCCTGAATGTCCTCTGCTACATTAGGATGCAACAAGAATTCCCTCTTCAAATGCCAGAACTATGATTTTAGAATCCATGGGCTCCAGAATTGTGAGCTAAATAAAACTCTGTTCTTTATAAATTTCTCCATCTGTGGCATTCAATTATAGCAACAGCAAAGACAGAAAAACAAGTGCCTTCTTTGCTCCCTATTATAATGATGGCACCTAAAAGTGCTGAATCCAGAATTTTCAGTAAACATTTAAGAATCCCACAGGATTGTGATAGTTTTAAGGTCAACAACCACATACTGGTGTTCCCCGTATCTTTAAAATATAGCAACAATCTAGCTTTATAATAACTGCTCCATTTTTATTGACCTCCTAAAGTTGTACCTACTTTATTCTTAATATTGGAGTAGACTGAAAATATGGCTAGGGTAGTGAATGTCATTTATGTCCAGTCTTTCCTGATGTCTGCCAGTCCTGATTATCCACCAATTCCCCTGTGCTTTTATGTATGTTATTTGTTAATAATAACAATAATAAATACTTGGGTAGTGTATTTTCAGTTTGTAAAGTAACCTTTTCTTTACAGTCCTATTAAATCTTGGATTAAAACCAAGAAATAGTGTCCTTAATAGTAAAACTATCAAGTTGACTAAGACTTTGATGCTTTAAAAAGTCATACAAAGGAATGATGTGATTCTCCCAGTGTCACAATGATGGCAGGTGCAAGGTGAAGCTATCCAGAACCTCCTGATCCAACCTAAAAACCATGCCACATGGCTTATGGGGATCATTAGCATCTGAGATGTTGGGAAATTCACTCAGATATTTACTGGCACTTGAATTTCATGTATATTCTCAGTATAAGTATTTTGTTAAGTGTGTTAGTTGTAACGTCAAAGACATTCATCTATTCTTTTATCATAGGTGCTTTCCTAACCTATGCACTCATTTACTTATTAATTTATTTATTAAAAAACTTCTTATTGACTTCTTTTAACACCATCAGCCAATAGTGGACACTCACTATTTGTTTCACTGAAGTGATTAGTGTCCTTTGGTAAGTATCAACTATCCAGGTCTCTGAGGTCTGCTTGTAAGATAACCACATTGATACATGAAAATGAAAAAGTCATTGAATATTAAAGCTGGCAGATGTCATTAGAGATTACCTTGTCCAGCTTCTACTTCTGCCAGATGAGAAGACTGACAGCCAGAGGGACAGTGGTACACTGGAGCTCACATTATGGAATGTTTCCTGTACCTTTTTCTGTAGGGACCTGAATTATCTGTCTTGCATGCTCACTCTGATCACAAGGCAGGAAATTGCCAGATCCCCACTTAATTTAGGCATACAACCAAATAATGAAAAAATATCCCAAAGCCCTACCCAGTAGTTAGATGCTTTCTCAATCTTGCACCTGATAATACACTCATATTGCCTAAGAGAAATTTGGAACAACTGGAAGGGACTGCCCCATGTAAATATTCGTGGCACAAACTCATCAAGCCTTGAATAAGAGCCCATGTGATGAATTAACAACAAGAGATTTGCAGAATCACAGTAATAGATAAATAATCTGCCTCTTAACGAAAGGTCAACTGAAATTGTTTTTCTTTTTAATGATGGAAAGGAAAATTCAAGAGAGTTGCTTGCAGTGCTTATTAGCACCTTTGTGATATAGTTGTCAAAGTTGAATACTCAATAGTTTGTCTTCTGTAGGAAACAGTTTTCCCAGACACCGTAATTACCATGGTACATTGGATGTTTTATATTCACTAATCTCTATCACTAGTCTTATTCTTTTTCCTCTTTTCCAAAATGTATCTGAGAAAAGGTAGTGTGGGTTCTGTCTGTAGTTTGACACAGTACTGAAGCATCGTGATTATTTATAACTCAGTTCTACAATTTCACTGGACACCTTCATTTCAAACTCCCCCTGTAGGCTGTGATCTGTATCTTTCCCAAGAAGCAGTAAGCAAGAATCAGAAAAAAGTGTGAAGAGAGATTGAGTAACATCCTCCTCTGGGTGCTTTTCTCTAAGAACACCAGAACTACCACTTTTTCTACATAAAACAGAGGAAAATCTGAGAAATAGCCTCATAGTTTTGTGAATAACTTATAAAGACACAATCCAATCTCAATCTATCTCTCTCTGCCTCTCTTTCTCCCTCCCCCTACCCTTCCCACCCCTGCCCTTGTGAAGAAGGAAAAGACCATTTTTTTCTCTTAAATTAAAATCAGCACTATTGAAATGCTCTGCTTTGAAAGCTAAACACCTATTTTATGACTCTTCAATTCCATTCTTTGACATGGAAAAGGAGTATAGCTTTCTGCCAACATGTGTATCAGTTTGGGTCCACCAAAGAAACAGAATAGGTCATTTTATATGTAATTTATAATAGATAATGCACAGTTGCGTTATATATATATATATATATATATATATATATATATATATATTTTTTTTTTTTTTTGGTGGTACTGGGGATTGAATTCAGGACCTTGCACTTGCCAGGCAGGCAACTTATTCCACTGAGCTATATCCCCGGCCCTCATTATATATGATAAACTATATATATGTATTTATATACACAAACATATGTGTTGAATATGTGCATATATTGTATATATGTACTCATATACACATACATATGATTTATCATGAGGAATTGACTCACATAGAAACACAGCCTGAGAAGTCACAAAATCTAGATTTGACAAGTTGGAGGCTCAGGAGAACCAGTGGTTTAAATTCCAGTCATCGTTTAAATGTGGATAAAGATAGATACTCCCTCTGAAGGATATGGACAGAGAATTGCCTTTAACCAATTGTTATTCTAGTCATTCCTCCAACTGATTGGCTGAAACCCACTATGTTAGAGAGGACAATCTGTTGAGGACAATCATTCACTTTACCAGTTTAAACACTAATCTCATTCAGAAACACTCTCATAAACATAATCAGAAGAATGCTTACCCAAATATCTAAGGACCCCATTTTTCAGTCAACTTAACACAACATTAACCATTACAAGGCCAATTTGACATTCATGTGTATCTCCTTAAACTATACTAATTTCTCAAATAAAGACAGTCACAAGGTCATAATCTGCCCTGCTGTAATAAACTGTCCTATATATACCCAAACACTAACCTCTTCCTCAGGAGAGGAAACTAAGCAATTTTTACTCTTCAGTATACTGTAATTGAAGTATGATGAGAGCAAAATTAGCAATATTAAAATGCTGTGATACAAAGACAATACATCACAAATTATATGATAAAATTATAGAGGAGGAAAGCAAACAAAGATATCTCATACAAAGATATCCATAATAAAATAAAGAAATAGTCATGACAATTAACACCCTTGTTTCTGTAACATTTCACATAACCGTGGTAAGTATGTATCACTTTCTTTTCTCAGGAATGGAAAGCAAAAGCATTGCTATTGAAGTCACTAGGAATAACAGGGACTGGTACTATTTCCATTTTTACCCCTTAACTCCTGAACCCATGAGTCCTGCCCAAGGGAGAAACAGCACCATATTCTGGATGCTGGTTCTGAGCATATATAGCCTTCTGGAGAATGTTTCCCCAGATCTGCTAAACACTGCCACTTAGCTAGTGCTATAATTGTGTCTTTAAAAGGTTATTCTAATCTGATATCAAACCAGCTACTTCGAGATAGTAAGGAATCTGGTAAGACTGATGAACGCCATCAGCATTGGCTCTTTGGCAACTGAGTTTGAAGTGAGTTCCTTGCCAAGATGCAAATCAGATTACCCATGGATGAGGGATTGTGAAGTTCCATGGAGAACAACTTGGGCCAGGTAGAGACCAAGAAAGCCACCCTACAGCCGCTGCCTGCAAGCCCACTTGCAGACTTGCTGTCAATATGCCAGAGCTTCTCATTAAGCCAGAAAAGCCCCAAGATCCCATGGCAGGGTCCCAACATCCCGGAGGAGCTCAGGTGGCCCTGGGAGCCAGCTCCAGCCCCTGAGCATCTCTCTAAACAGAGTTGTGAAGGAATTCCATGTCATGAAGCACTTCCCCCCATACAGGAAGAACTGGAGGCAACTCTATACCTGGAGAAAGTATCTATTCCATAAGAATAAAATGCTACCCCTTCTGTAGCTGAAGCAATAAACACAATCAACTTGTCACAGGGAAGCGAGCTGAGAACCTCAGGGAACAGTGCCACATCAGGGACTGTTGGCCTCTGCTGCTGGCAGACCAGGCATTCATGAGCAAATAAGCCTCGGTAAGTGGAAGTCCATGTTGCTGAATCCATAAATAATGCCATCCCTGCCACCGTGACCATGTTGTTCATGAGCCTACGTGGTAAAAGGTTACTAGCCACAAAATTGGTTGTCCTGTTCACTTGATTGTTTAAGTTCTTTGCTTTTCAGGTCACTCTTTGATAAATATTCACATGGGAAACCAATATCTTAACTTCTGGCATTCAGAGAAATCTAACAACACACCTCTTTTCCAGTCCTAATTGTCACCACCTTCCAAGTCCCTAACAGTACAGCTAAACCATTGGTCATAGCCCAAGACTGAGCATATAGCTACACATCTAATCATCTCTCTTTCCTAGAAGAGTAAACAACCTTTAAAAGTACCTGGATTTCTGTCCACTAGGAGGATTTTCTTTTGCTATTTTTCTTCAACAATATCCCAGAAAAGGGATATAATGCTGCAGCTGCTGGCTTTTGGATGATGCCTACACATCATGAGAAACCATCTGTAGATGAGGCTTGAGCCCTTTCCTCATCTGCCAAAGGATCATACAGAACTCCGAAGAGAGCATAGTTGCAGGCTGAGAGAGAGAAGGTAACGTAGCAGGAGAGGGAATCACGGGTACCAGAGCTGCTTCTTCATGTAACTCCCTTGTGACATCAGGGCCTGATCTGTCCCAGTCATGTATATTTCACTTCCATTGATGATGGATGCTGCTGGGCATGGCCATCTTTGGTTTGGTGGGTTTGGTAACACACAATGAATGATGGGTAGCTAGACTCTCATAGTAGCCTATAGTCAAACATTCAGACTTAAATAAGGCCAGGTGGTGGGGGGCAAAGATTGTTTATCAACAGGAGAGTAATAATCTATGGGGAGTAATAAGGTTCTGCTCTAAAATGCTAAGAACATGAACATTGTCTGCTGGGGTGTGCTAAATGTTTCAAACAGTACTCCTATCTGGCGCTGACACTTTAAGGACCATTGTAACTGATGGGTCATGTAGAACACATGTAAGTATCTCACATACCAGCCACTACCTGTTGCAGAGCCTTCTCTTCTTTTGGGGTCCTGTTCAAAGTACAAAAAGTTCAAAATAATTTCATTCATAATAGCTGGAAACTAGACAAATCCAAATGTCTCTCTACAGCAGACTGGATAAATAAACTACAGATTCTTCATAAAATGAAATACTGTGTACCAATAAAAGAGAATATCCGGAACAAGCAATCTCACCACTGAATCTCACAGGCAAAGCAACGAATGGGTAAAAGCCAGCCACAAAAGACTACACACTGTATAATTCAATTGCATGAAATTCGAGAACAAAAAAAACCCTATACTGTGGTAATAGAAGTCACAGTATTGGTTATCAGAGGAAAAGGGTGGTGGGGGGCTGTATGTAGATTTAGGAAGAGACAGGAAGGACCCTTCCGTGGTATAAAAAATGATTCATATATAAAGTCCATTGATTTGAAAATGTGTCTACACCTTATGAATATCTTGTTTAAATGATAGCCAACTTTTTCTTTCTAACAGGCTGGATATGGTCAGGATTATATATACAGGGATGTTTCTAGTCTGCTGTTGTTTCCATGAGCAGCCACCCACTGTGGGTTATTCGCATTTTTTTCATAAGGGAGTTCCTCTTAAGAAAGTGTGTATCCTGACCACAACAAAATATTCTGAAACAAAAATTTAAACACAACTTAACAAAAACATTTTAACAAAGACCCATTTTTATTATACATGCAAATTCAGGGCAGATGTGTTCAGAAGAATAACCCAAGTCCCCCCCACCACTAGAAGAAAAGTAAAACTGAATAAGCATTTCTGAAATATTGTAATAATTTCCCTCCTGGCTCCTAGTCAAGACTGAAAACAAAAATATAGAAATGCCATGAGAAAGTCTTCATTGGTATATGTGACTAGAATTCTCAGACAGTGCTAGATGGCTGGTGAGATTTGGCTCAGCTTTGACTACTCAGCTTTGAAGGGCAGAAGCAGCCCTTATGGGGACAACCTGAAGCTCCTATCAAAATGACTCATAGCATATATATATATATATATATATATATATATATATATATATATATATATATATAATGCATACGAATATATAACATGAATATACGAACACATAATATATATTAATATATAATGTATATGGATATATATATATATATTCATGATCTCTCTTAAGACTTTTAAGATTAATTTATTAATTTAGTAAAGATTAGAGCCATTTGAAAACTTTCCCCATCCAAAATTTCAGAGGTGCCTGTTTGGGAACCCAAATGGAGCCCACCTTGTCTAACCTGACTGGTTTCTTCAAATTGTTTCCATATTAAAATATTCTGGCAGGGTTTCAGATTACCAGGCCAGTCATGGGAGGATTTTTTTCTCCTAGAAGAATTCCATGTTCCCTTTTTTCATTCTACTTAATGGAATATTTTTGAATCTGAGACTGAACTAAAACTGACGTGTTATAATTAACACAACTGTTTTCTAATTTATCTTGCAGCTTCAGATTGTTCCTCCTCCTGAGGGTCTTGGTGATGGGGAGTAGACATGAGCCCTCTCTTCAAATCCAATTATTGCTCTTAGATTTCCATTAGAGGTACATCCAGGTAACTGTGCCAGTTGACCTCTGTTTAAGCAACAGACTACTCCTAATTTTTAACTGATTCCTGACCTTAGAACCTAATGGAACCAATTCTAGAAACCAGTTTGTGGATCCTGGAAACGATTTGTCCCTCTGATTTACTTACCAGTCATGCTGGCCATTTTTTCACACAGAACCTCCCCATGTGATCTACAAATACCAGATTTGGGGGAAACATGCTGTATGTTGAAAATCTTTTATGGATGCAATGTCTGAATTAATTAAAAAAACTGCTAAGCTTGCCAGGTTTTCCTTGGCTCTCTGTCAGTCCTTCCCTAGCAAGCTGTGGTATGCTAATTATCCAGGCAGACCTGGGGCTGCATAATCAGGGTACTATTGTCTCACAGACTCTTTACAACTGGCCAAGCTTCTTCAGGGTACAGTCAGGGTGGGGCTTCGTATGTTCCTGAGGTTAGAAAAGGCTACCCAGGATGGCACCCAAAAGATATTTGGTTTCTTTATCCTTCCAAATAAGGAATCGTGGAACTCTTAAGAAGTCTGACTACATTAGTAATACCATGTTTTATAAATTAGAATAACTCTGGATACCTTGGACGCATTCTGTATTTTTAAAAATTATTTTAAAGTACATGATACAAGTAGAAATTGAGGGCTCAGGTCATTAACCTGGGAGGGGAAGGATAAGTCATATAAGAGGAACAGAACTTTTTAGAAAGTTGCAAACAGCTTTTGAGACAATAGAACCTGATTAGACTGTGCCAGGTCTGTCTGGGTACTTGGCACACCACAGCTTGCTGGAGGACTGATGGAGACCCAAGAGAAATCTGGCAAGCTTAACAATTTTTTAATTAATTCAGACACTGCATCTATAAAAGACTCGATTTTGTGTTATTAGAGTTTACTTCAATAAATATATTGCTAATTCATTCATCTTAACTGATTATTGCATACTTGTGGACTAATCTACCATATACATATATATATATATATATATATATATATATATATATATATTATGATAAACATTCAGATATATTCCCATTTTCCACTACTGCAGGTAATGTTGTTACAAATATTCTGTGGTGTGTTTCCATATACACATATATGCATTTCTATAGGACATGTGTATCAGAGAAGTACTATACCAGAGGTAACTTCATTTTCATTGTTTGCTATAGGGCTGAGGATATAGCTCAGTGGAATAAGCGCTTGCCTAGCAAGCGCAGGGTCCTGAGTTCGATCCCCAGTACCACCAAAAAAAAAAAAAAAAAAAAACGAATCATTGCTTGCTATACATTTTTAAAGCTAATACTTAGATCCTTGATTTGTCATCCTTTTCTTTTTTATGACTAATCTCATAGGAGAGAGGAGGCACCTTCTGCTTTCTCTTTCCTCTACCTAGGATGTTTTTACCCTCTTCTATCTGGTTGATAATTTTACAATTATTTTCTAAGGCTGAGCTAAGTTCTCACTCCTCTGAAACCATCCTCTGAATCCCCAAAAGTACCTAGTGGTCACTTTCTCATTTGCACATCCATGGATGGCCCTTCTATGTGCAACTTATCAATTACTGAATCCTATGGAACCTACCTTGCCTCTATACCTGCAAAATTTCACAAAGCTATACACTGTAGAAAAGAAACCAAAGAGCTGACTCAAACAAAAAAAACAAAGAAAGTGTAGTGACATTATACCCTATAACTAATTCATAATTGCCTCAAAACCCAACAATTGGAAAGACCCCTCAGCAGTCGCATCCTTGACATGGCACAGCCCTTGACCAGTTTAGCCTCTCTTATCCAGAACATGGGTTCATTATGCAAGATGAATATGAAAATAATTTTGCTAACTGTAACACAAACACAAATAACTTTGTCTCTATCTACAATTTCCTTCACACCCACTTGGCCAGAAAAGGCACATATGTGAAACTATTAAAATGGGAAAAAAACTATGTATAAAATTACCAAATTATACAGATTTTAAAGCAAACAGAAGTTTAGAGGTAATATCAGCAAAATTTCCACTTGATAAATGAAAATTATATTTCAAAGTGTTGTTCCACCTGATGTCACCCAGCCAATTAATAAAGTTAAACTTTACTAATTGGTAACTCATTTTTTCTATTTAGAATGTATTTATAGACCACTTGACCATACCACATCTCTATGAATATACTAATTAGGACAAATCTGAGGAGTGCAGCTTAATTAAAACATTTCCCTCAAGCATCGAGTCTGTGACTATTACCCTATTATCACAAATTATACAAAGGGCATTATTATCACTGGAGTTTTATGAAATGGGGGGCAGCGTGACGTGTGAGTACAGCAGGAGGTAAACTTGGAAGTTTTAACTGATCAACATCAGTTTAAAAACAGTCTCCCTGATGAAAGGGAATTTAGGGGAATGCAAATTCCAGGGCTGGGGGAATGCAATAGTCTAAGAAGCAATGTAAGCCTAAAGAACATAACGTGAGGGCTGTATGAGTGGCAGCACTGTCAGGTGAGATGGCCGCCACCTCAGAGGGGAGTGGAGATCCAGGAGGTCCCTGAACCTCTCTCTTGGTGAATTTCAGTCTTCTGATCCATAATCTCATTGGCAAGATCAGCCATTCAAGTAGGAAACCTGCCAAAGAGGACCCCCGCTAGAGGACACAGAGAATCAGACAATATGTGGTGAGTTAGCTGCCAGAAACGTGAATTGAATGTGGGTCAGCATCACAAAGTCAAGGACATGTGTGTGTCTCTGGAGTCCTGCTTAGGGAAGTCTTCAAGGAATCTGTAGAAATACTCATAAGAAAAGAATTAACTGAGTCCATCAAGTAACAAGAAGCAAATGTGCAAATGTACAACCAAGCAAACAAGCAACCATAGAGATCCCCCTTTGTCCACATTTCTCTCACGCATTCAGCCCAGGACAGGTTGTCCATCTAGGAGTAAGAAAATGAGTGAGCAGGCGGCAGAGAAGAAGAGGGAAAAGAAGGGCAGGCTAATATTACCATCCTTCCAAACTTAGACTGGCCTCCTCAGGTTGCCCAACTTAGTGAGAAAGTAGAGGGTGAGGTCTCAATCTTTGAATGAAGACTAAAATGTTAATTTGTAGATTATTATATTAAGTTGGGCATTGATGGGACATTTCTGACTCATCTGCTTGAAATAAAAGACCATAAGATTATTTTCTATTAACTAAGAATATCCAGATCAATAGTGCAATCTGCCTGCATGTTCCACCAGTGACGTGGGTAGCGGTAAATAATAAATGTGGAGATGGCTATGTGGATGAGGCCATGCTGTGGTTACATCCTATGAGTTGTGATTGATCATTGCACCAGTCACAAATTTCACCGTGACAGGCACTTTGCATGATCTCATTTAATTCTTATCAAGATCATGCAAGTGGATATTATTCTACTTACTTTTAAGAATAATACAGGAAAACAACAACATTAAGCATATTGTTCTGTAACTAGAACTCTCCAGCACCTGCTTCCCCCAAAAAGAGGATCTATAAAGATTCAAAGGTCATTTGGCTTCTTTTGTAACCTGATGCTGAATTTTTTAAAAAGCAGGATGAAATGAAATCAGTATCATCAAATCCAAGAGAATATATGCACCATGTCCACAAAAACCACTGGAAAGGAATATTAAGTCTCAACAAAGTCACTTGAGAAAGCACCAAAGAGAAATTATGTTTATAGCCCAGTACAATTTCTTAAAAATTTCTTCTCCATTAAAAAAAATACCTATTGTAAGAAGCTACCATCAGTCTCAAATCTGCACCCTTCAAACATCCAAGAGTTCTTCCCCAAATTCAAGGACAATACTGAATTTTCTCTCTATATTCCATTGCTACCTTATCATATCTATGATTTTCCCCCAGGAAGGATTCCTTCACTCTTTGCAAAGGCAATAAAGCAAGCATTTTTCTCTGTTTGAATTTTGCTTACCCTTAGCCTCCTCGCCACAGCCAAAGTACTGAGGAAGGTTAAAGATGCCAGAGGAGAGGCACAGGCCTTGAACATTCTAAGTATTTCACTGCTGCCATAGATGAGTTCATAAAACTGAAGGCTCTATTTGCATTGAGTAACAGAATGCCTTCATACAAGATTAGCAATTATATCAGGTCTTGAAGCAACAGATGACCTTGGATTTTTGTGACAGAAGAATTGTATCTACTCTCTTCCCCCAGATGCTAAGAGAGTGAGAAGATGGTGAAGCCAATGCTGAGTATTCTGAATGGTGACATTTTCTCCCACCTTTGAAAGGTAGTTCTGAGGAGGACAGCCTTTCTTAAATGTAAGTTCTGTGAAGCCTATAATCAGTTTCTTTCTCTAATTGAGCACTTTTCTTCCCTTAGATTTTAGAAGAAGCATGAAAATGATTTACTGATTTAGGAACTGGGTGGAGTAGACTGCAAAAAGACAAATCAAAAACATCTGGAATGAACTAGTTGAGAGAGAAAAAGAGAGAGAGGGAGGAAAAAAATAAGGCTTTCAAATGAAACAAAGTACAGATGATTTGGCCAAATTTAAGCCAAGGCAAACATTCATATTAAACATTGCATTTGGGTCTGGTTCAATAGCAGGAGCCGGCAAGAGGGAGCCTGGGCCAGCACTGCATCAGACACACATTGAGGATGGAGGAATGAGTTTAGTCAAGCCAGCTGTGACTTCAAAGGGGCTGCTTTCCTAGAGAACAGCGGGAAAGGGTTCCCCCTTCAGTGAAGATCACAAAGTTCAGCCAAAGACAGTCCAAACGGAGTGGATCCAGGAAGAGGAAATTTACATTCAATGCACGAGAAGAAATGCTTCCCTTCCCGGCTGTGAAGGTCTGAAGAAAAAGGAAAATGAGAAGGAAGAGAGGTGAGGAGACAGTATTCTGATATTCATTTCACAGCTATAGCCCTATAATTATAAAATGGGATGTGTGCAGTATGTAAGGTCGCCTTTCAGTTTAAACACCTCCTTTCATAAATAACGCGCCCAAACCTGTGGGAGGAAAGAACACAGGACTCCTTCCTGATGTATTCCCATAGCTTCTTTCCCCATTTGTGCCCCCAGACAACCACACATTTCTTTCAAATTATTTACCCGGCACAAATTTATTAAGAAACAAACAGCAGCTACACCCTGGGAATATGAAGACAAACAAGATGGCTCCTGTTTTGGGTCAGGAGGAAAAGCTAGACACATAAACACAGGATTACAGTATTAAGTAATAAGCCTTGTATTCCAGCAATGATTTCCAAAGTGTGATCACCTGAGGAGAGACTCTGATTCACTTGGGAAATTATTATAAATGCAAATTTGCAGGCTCCAAGCCAATCACACTGAGAAAGAAAACTGAATTTAATTTCCCAACATCTCCATGTGATTCAGATGAGTTTAAGTTGGAAAATAGGCTTGACTATAATGAAGAAGAGGACTTTGGAGCAGACAGGAAACATAACTGAGCCAACTTTAGAATCCTCTACCACCTACCAATATCTCTCAGTCTCTCCCAGATTAGAACTCATCCAAATGGCTCTCTGGTATTTCCTATGAGTAATACACAAATGAGGGTCTTCTCTCTGTAGATCTTCAAGGGCAAGGATTCTTCCTTTTACCTTCCCCTTTTCCTAATTTCAATCCATACAAATGTAAGAACTTACTGTAAGGAGATAATTCAGAAACTAGAAGAGTTTATGTTCATCAGGAGAAATTAGCAAATATAGATTTATAATTTACTTGACTCTTACACATTGGTAGACAACATAACTGCTATCTCTTCAAACCACTCCTTTCTTCTCTGTGATATCCTTACCACGGGCTAGTTCCTCTTCTGCTTGAGTAACTCCACTGATGAAGATTGCACTATCTCAGGCTACAGTCTGCTTCCATTCAGACAGCTCTATGAGAAAGGGTTGCCTTCTGGGCTGAACACTGCTATCATTTAAATTCCATTTGTTAGTTATAGTCCCATCCCATGGGAACCCACAGCAAAGACACTCACATATTAATGTGACATTTTTCAAGTATTTGAAGTTAGTAATTATGTAGCATATGACATAGGTTAAATTCATAGACTCTGGAAGCAGACTGCCTGCCTTCAAGTTCTTATTCTGCCACTTGCTAGCTCTGTGACCTCAGGAGAGTTATTTACTATCTCTATAACTTGATTTCTTTATCTACATAAAAAGATATAATAATATCATTACATCAAAAGGCTTTTATAAGGAGTACGTGAATTAATATATGTAGATGTGCCTGGAGCATGGTAAGTGCTCTAAAAGTTTTAGCTATTACTCACCATCATTATCCTGAAGATCTTGTCAGATATCTGACCTGGGTCATCTCTCCAATTCTATTTTCACTTACAGTGTGATCCCACTCATTCCCATAGCTTCTGTCACCATGTCTCTTTTCTGCTCCTGAGCATATACCAAAATGAAAGCGGCCAGTTGGAGCCACATGAAGGGTTGTGGCCGCTATAATTTGGGTAGAAACACCACTTCTAGTCCTGGCCTTTACTGTACCTTGAGAAACCTTCCACATACTTTTTCTAAGCTCATGAGCTAATGAATGCAAAAACAAACAAACAAACAAAAAATCCTTGGACTGTTCAAAGTAGGTCCCAAGGAGTAGGAGAACCATAGGCTGGAAGGACATAGTTCTTTGAGGGAAAGCTGAAGAAACTTACATGGGAGCTGTCCAAGAGACCCAACAGACAAGAGATATCTGCATTGGGCTTTTTGTGGGTAAGAATTAAAACATTTACTGTGCAAGCTGACTTTTCATACCTATCATGGCTGACAGCATGACTCCCTAATTTATTTTTCTTGTGCAGATTGTGCTTCTAAGCACTATATAATATACTATATCTAATTCACTATGTAATTCACTTCCTATGCAGCCTTTCTAAATGTGCCCTCAAATGGAGTAATATGCCAATCGAGACTTCTGAGATGAGTCTATTTGTATAAAAATTGCAGTCCTTGACAATACCAGCTCTCTATTTACAGAAGGCTTATATAAAGTTTTTATACTGTATGTACTTCAGAGTCATTAAAAATTGAATGAGCACATGTTTATAAAATACTTAGAACAGTCACTAGTTCATAGTAAATGCTCACAAACATTCAAGTAGTATGGTAAACCACCCAAAACCTGTCTTTCCTCTGCTTTTCCCCTATGGATAAATGGTACCACTGAGTTTTATATCCTTTGGTTTTTTCATTTTTCCATATAGGATAGACCACTAATAACCAATTAATTGCATTCTCTAAGTATTTCTCAGATCCATACACTTGCCTCTGTCCACCTCTTCATCCTAACCCAGACAACGAGCGTTTCTGGTTATTATACTTATACACTTCCTAGTCTTTTCATGTTTATCCTTGCATCCTTCAAATTCATGCATCACATGGAAATGTAAACATTCTTTTTAAGTCTGATCTTGTTGCTCCAAAATTTAAAATGTAAGTGCAGCAATGCCGTCCACTGCCCCTTGGTGTGATCACACTGCCGATCCATTACCTCAGCATCTCCTCTCCCCCACCTCACAGCTTCATGTCCGGAGTTCAGCCATGCTGGGCAATTCTTGGCTTCACAGGGGGCCACTGATTCTCCCATCTTTCAGGCTTCTCTGTGTGGTTTACATATACAGTGCTTAGAATGAACTTCCTCCATTCCTTGGTCTACCAAACATCTTAGTTATTTTTGGCATCGCTCAGACAAAAATACTCAACACTCGAGATTGAAGGAGAAAAAGTTTATTTCAGCTCACAGTTTGTAGAGTTTTAAATCCATAAGCAGCGAGCTACAAGGCCAGTGGCAGATGGCAGAGGGGCATCGCAAAGCAGGCAGGAAGCAACAACAGAAAAGCATAGGCCAAAGCAGCAGCATCCCTTTCTGTTCCTTACATCCCAGCTGGGCTACCTTTGCTTCGGGTGGGTGGCACACCCAGAGTGGGGCACCCTAATGCCGCATCACACACCCTAGATCCAGCCACTTCTGAAAAGCCCCATCTATGTCTGCATGAGGCTTTGGGGGGCTTCTAGACACAGCTCTGTTGCCAAGTTAATTCCTGATCGTTCTGCATACTTCAGTTTAAATGCATACTCTCCACAAAACCTGTGGCAATCTCTGCCTATGCTAATTCAAGACAAACTCACAAGACAAACTCCCTTACCCCCTCATTAAACTCAACGAACTTGCTGTTATTTACATAATCACCTCTTTCCAGATGACCAGTGAGCTTTGTGAGCAGTGAAATAGGGTATTTGATTCTCTCTCTAGTATAGTGTCTTATAGAAAAAAGAGTTTCATTATATATAAAGAGTGAGCATAAGCACCTTCAGGTAGCTTTGTTTGTGTATATCCCATATGGATTTCAAAATTTCTATTGTTTTATGCTTGGCAAAAGAATCTTATAATCGGATCATATACCTCATTGAATTTCCTTACAAATTTAGAAACCTCAACTTCTGACCTCTTAGAATTTCCATTCCACTTGATTTGGCACCTATATCAAATAAAAACTGTGTCATAGATCACACATTCTGTTATGCTAGAACCCGTATGGGTACACTAGTTGGGGTGGGTGATATAGTAGTCAGTTTATGAAAACACTGCTATGAGTTGCTTCTGACCATCCCCAAGTCCTTCCTTTCCATGATTTATACAATACATGTGATTCCAGACCAGACCAGAAATACAGGACAGGTGATTATAAGCAAATCAAACCAGGTTATTTTTGTTTTAAGAAAATGTTGACATGTTGGTCCAAAATTTGAGCAAGTGCATAGTTGTACAGGAAGAGATGAATGTCCTAGAGACAGTGCAACCTAGAGAAAGTGTTTCGTAGAGAGAGAAACACCACAGAGCAGATTGTCTGGGCGCTTAGACTCTGTGGTGCAGTTTCAGAATCCAACTCCATGCCCACTGAGTCTGTATGTGTGTGAAGTGTGGAATGTCTCTCAGCAACATGTTTATCATCTGTGGAGTGAAAATGATGACCCTCAAGTTATCAGACTGCTCATGATAATCACACCCCATAACATACTTAGATCCAAAGAAGCGAAGAATTTTCCTTCCTAATAACCGATAAAAGTTAGATTTGTGATTCTGTCTACAGATTTTTTCATTCATCTGTAAGAGGTTGTCTTATCCCTTACAAAGGAATAAAGCAAGACAGACATACTGGTGCACACCTGCCGTCCCAGCATTCTGGCAGGCTAATGCAATAGGGCCTCATGTTTGAGCCCAACCAGGGCAGCTTAGCCGGAACTTGTCTCAAAACAGCAACAGCAACAACAAGAACAACAAAATTAAAGGCTAAGAATATGGTGCAAAGGTCCTGGATTCAATCCCCAGTACCCAACCCCTAAATAAAGAATGAAATAACTGTATAATGCCAAGGAGGAAACAAGTTCAACTAAAGCTAAGTTTTACTAAGTCCCCACAAGAATCTTGAATTATATTACAGGACGTGGGTCAAATTTAAACTAACAGAACATGTTCTGTACTTACAGAGATCATGTTTTCCAGAAACATTTAAATAAATACACTAAAATTCACAATAAGTGGCCCAAATTCAACAACGCTGGTTTCTTCCACCCCTAATAAAAGAGAAAAAATAAAAATTTAGAAAACTGATATGAGCCCTTTTCCCTGAAGCATGTGGGTTTCTTTACCTTGTTTGGAATCCTAACTAATAGTCTGTTGCTTTCCCTGGTTCTAATAAAATTCCATGATGGGTTTTGGATTACACTTCTTCCAGAAGAGCTCCTTGTCGGTGGCGGAGTGGCGCTGGTTGTCCACAGCCGCTTGCAATGAATTTGAGGGCAAAGGTCTCTGGTTATATCCACCAGTGAAATCAGATTCAGCTACACGAGGAATGTATTATAATACAGATTCCAGCATTTGTCCCCACAGATGGAAGGCAATAGCCTTGTAGTTACTCCCATGTATACTTCTGATCGTTCTATAACCCATTGCCTCTAATGCTGGAGACCGCCGGGATTTCTTAGCAACACTGCCATAAATAGAAAATAAAATAGCATGCAGCAAAGGAGTCAGATCTAATCTTGGGAATGTTTTCTCCCAGAGAATGAGTCTAAATGTAAAGACATAAATTCTCCCAAGTATTTTCCCCTCTTTAATAGTTCCAGTCATTGCCTTATTATTCATCCCATGTTTGAATAATGGAACTCTTAGATCACTGTATTCATTAAAGGAAGGAAAAACAGAATACCCTAAAAAGCACTTTGGATTGACCTCTGTTCTACTGTTTTTCTCTGCTTCTCTGACTCTGTCTGTGTCTCCCTGTCTCTGTGTCTCTATGTCTCTCTCTCTCTGTCTCTCTGTCTCTCTCTTTCTTCTTCACCGAGCTTTTCTAGCTCCAAAATGTTTTGCTCTGGCTTGAAACTTAAGAATTTGAAGAATTGTAGAATATACCCTACATCAGGGAAATCAGACCACATGACTTTCCAGGGCCTTCCTTATCCAACCAAACCATTCTAGTCCTAGATGTTTCCAAGGAGTATCAACACTTTGTAAACATATATGTACACACCAGAATACTGCAAATTGTGTTCAGTATAAATGTATGTACATATATATGCACATATGTACAGATATACTGTGGAATAAATATTGCTGAATATACAGATATATATATATATATATGTATATATATATATATATAGGAGAGACAGACAGACAGAAAGTGAGAGAGTCACAGAGAAAGAGAGAGACAGAGGCGCACACTTACATAGGTATAAATAAAAAGAGAGAAGGTGAGGCTGCTTAGGCACTGCTCCCCACTACTAGATTGAGTATGGAAAGGTTCTGAGCCTTACTTTTCTCATCTGCTACTTTCGATGAAAGAATTGTTTTAAAGCCCCAGTGAAATAAGTCAGTTCCTAATAGTCAATGCTTAATTTTTTTAACCAATTTTACATGCTTATATCTGGTAATCTGAACAACTAATTTGAAGACAACAATATGAATACAACAACCATTGTTGAATTTTTACCATCTTGATTAGTGAAACTCTGCATTTTTTCTAATGCTTCTATTATATTTTATTTTCTTAATGGTTTGATCAATCCTGCATTCTTACATCTGGTAATCTGTGCAACTTCATTGAGATAACAATATGTAATACAATAACCACTGTTAATTTCCTATTATTTTGATTTGAAATTCTGTAGCATTTTTATTGTTTTTGGATTGTTTTGTTTTTATCTCTCATTTTTTTGTTTTCTTTTCTCTTTAAAATAAAAAAGGAAGTAAATTAGTTTCTAGAGATTATGATAGTAAGTTTGATAACAGAGAGGCGGAGGATCATGTTAGCTCATGTATACTATCTTGACATAAAACTAACCCAGGTATTTTTTCACTACTCAATCTGCAGTATCTCTGCTACCCTTAGTGCGAGTCTGTAGCAGAACTGTTGGGAGAACTGTAACAGAGCTGAATCCTTGCTCCAAGCAAGATCAAGCCTCGTCCCTCTTTCTAACTGGAACTGCTCTGAAGGTTAGTGAAGTGGGATAATTAGCCCAGTGTTTGAAAGAAGCCCAAGTTTCTTGAAAAATCCAACTTACAGGTCCATTCCTCTGGGTGAGCAATAATATTCACATAATCAAATGTTTTGTGAAAAAATTAGTCCCCGGCTTCCTTTCCCTGTCCCAGTTGGCTTGTATGTCCATGTGTACATAATTCTGAGCGTAAAAGTGATTTACTTGAAAAACTGAAACATCTAACCATCAGAGAAGCACTTCCATAGAATGGATCATTGTACATTCATGAAGTAATTATGAAAAAATTTTAGAGTGAAGCCTTATCCATGTTATAATCTTAAATAAAAATGTTCAAAATTGTGTAGTGTATATTGCATCAACTCATGTGCATGTCTTGTTGACCACAGTGGACAGCAAACTGTAGAAGCAGGCAGCAAGTCTCCTCCACCTGTCTCCTTTTTTCCAGTTTTTTATTAGAGTATATTTGCAGCATATAACATTTCATTTTAGGAAAGGGTAGTTACATGTACTTAACATATCTAACTTCTTCTTATTCCCATCTGCTGACCTCCCTCAGTCTCTGGATCCTCTTCCCAGTTGCAGAAGATATACCTCTAGTTTCCTATTATCTATCTTGTGTTTTATTTTTAAATTATTTATACTTTTGGTTTCTCATGTAAAAGAGGTTATATAATATTTAAATGTGTATCTGATTTATTGTATCTTCCTTACATTAGGTTCTCAAGTTACATCTATTTTCCTACAAATAACTCACATTTATCCTGCGTTATAGAATGGTAGCATTCCATTATGTATAAATACTATATTTTATATCCATTCCTCTTTTGATGGATATCCTACAGCCACTTCCAAGATTTAGCTGTTGCGAATTGTGCTGCTATAAGTGGGTATGCATGTGTCACTGTAATGTGACGTCTTTAAATCTTGGGAAAATACTAAAAAGGGAAATAGCTGAGCTAAATGGAATTTTTAGTTTTAGGGTTTAAGGAATCTCTATAGTGGGTGTACAAGTTTACATTTCTGTCAACAATGTAGAAGGGCGCCTTTTTCACAATCATCTCACCAGTATTTGTCATTGTTTGATGATAGCCATTTATTTCTGAAGTAAAATGGAATATTGATGTTGTTTTAATTTGTATTTCTCTAATGGTTAAGAAAAGTGAGCATTTTAAGTGTATTTATTGGCCCTTTGCACTTCTTCTGAGAACTATTTACTTCAAGTGTCCGTGTTTTGATTGGGCTTTTGTTTGGGGGATGTGATGGGGAGGTCTTTGTAAATTCTAGATACTAGACCTCCATCAGAGGCATAACTGACAAGGTTTTCCTGTTTGGTAGGTCATCTCTCCACTCTTGTTGATTGTTGCCTTTGCTGTGTAGAAGCTTTTAATTTGACATAACCCTATTTGTTGATTTTTGTTGCTATTTCTTGTGCAACTGGAGAACATCAGTTCCTTTAGAGCATGAATTTCTGTATCTATATATTCAGAAGATTTACCTATTTTATCTTCCAGCAGACTAAATGTTTGTTACAATATCTATGTTTTTCATCCATTTCCATTTTACTTCGATACATAGTGTTATATACATATCTAGATTGAGTCTTCTGCATGTATGTAATCAGTTTTCCTAGGGTAGTTTCCTAAAAAGTCTATCTTTCCTCCAATATATGCTTTTGCCCCCTTTGTCAAAGGTCAGCTGGCTGAATGTGCCTAGAGTGTTTTTTGCATCCTTATATGGTTCCATTAACCACATGTCTATGTTTGTACCAGTACCATGCTGTTTTGATCACTGTAGCTTTTTAATATATCTTAAAATTTAGGACTGTGATGTCTCCTGCTTTGCTTTTCTGGTCCAAGACTGTTTTTGCTATTCTGAGTTTTTTCTGTTTCCATATGTACTTTTGGATTGTTTTCTCTAGTTTTGTGCGAAATGCTGCTGGTATTCTAATTGGGATTGCATTAAAGCTATGTAGCAGTTGTGGCAGTATGATGTTTTAACAATATTGGTTGCATCTATACAGGAATAGTAAACATCTTTCCATTTTTTTTTATTTTAAAAGTAAAAAAACAAAAACATTAACAGACACAAAGTAGCACAAGAAAAGTATAATCAAAACTCAATTACAGACAAGGTGACAGGGAATTAATAATGGTTGTTGTATTACATATTGATAACTTCAAAGTGTATGCTCAGTAAAACACACATAGACATACAAGATTGATCAAACAACTAATTATTAACTGTTCCTTACAATAAAGTGACATAAGTCAATAGTTCAACCATGTTAGCCATCCTGCATATACATACATACATACATACATACATACATAGTTATCCCTTTCTTCCTTTTCTTGTTCCCCTCACCCCATTTGCTCTTTACTTTTGAGCAGTTTCCTTTCATACCTCCTAATTAATATTCCCACTTTAAGGTTCTTACACGAGTGATACAACACATTGCTTGCACATGCACATCTGATTTATTTCACTTATGAGTATGGTCTCTAATTGTGACCGTTTGCCTATAAAAGCCTCAAGTTTGTCTTTCTTTATAGCTGAGTAATATTCCATTATATAAAAATGCCACAGTTTTTTTTATCTAGTCCTCAGTGGATGGACATTTGGGTTGCTTCCACGATTTAGCTATCACAAATTGTGCTGCTATAAACATGAGTAATATCGTGGTGATATGATGCTTTGAGATCTTCTGGGAAAGTACCCAGAAGGGGAATAGCTGGGTTGAATGGCACCTCTAGACTTTGCTGAGGAATCTCCAAACCGATCTCCACAGTGGTTTCGCCAGTCTGCATTCTCACCAGCAGTGCAGAAGAGTTTGTATTTCCCATAGCCTCGCCAGCATTTGTTATTGGTTGATTACTTAATGCTGGCCAATTTTACTGGGTGAGGTGAAATCTCAATGTTCTTTTAATTTGCATTTCTCAAATGACTAAAATTGTAGAACATTTTCTCATACATTTATTTGCCATTTGTATTTCTGTATCTGAGAAGTGTGTATTCATTTAAGATGCCTATTTCTGGATTGGGTCTTTGAATTTGGAGAGGTTCATTTTTTTTAAATTCTTTGTATGTTCTAGATAGAAGACCTTTGTCTGAGGGACAGCCAGCTAGGATTTTTTCCCAATTTGTGGGCTTTCTTTTTTACTCTGCTGGTGATTTCTTTAAATGTGCAAAAACTTTTCAGTAAGATGAGGTCTTAGCTATTGATTCTTTGAAGTGTTTCCTTTGCAGTTTGATTTTTGTTCATGAACTCTCTGCCTACTCCTATGTCTTCAAGATTTTTACCTACTTTCTCTTCTAATAGATTTAGCATTTCTGTTTAATGTTGACATCTGTGATCCATTTTGACTTGAGTTTGGTGCATGGTGGTAGGCTTGGGTGTATTTTCAGTCTTTGGCAAGAGGCAAGCCAATTTTTCCAGCACCATTTATTAAACAGGCTATCATTCTTCCAGTGAGCTTGTTTGGCCCCTTTGTCAAAGATTAGGTGACTGAGTGTGTTTGTGGTTATGGCTGCATCTTCCAGTCTGTTCCATTGATCCTCATGTCTGTTTTTTAGCCAGTACCAGGTTGATTTTATTGCCCCTGCAACTCTGGGTCTCCTTCTTTCCATTTTCTGATGACACCTTCAATATCCTCTTTAGAGTACTATAGTTTTCATTTCAGAAGACTTTCATTTTGTTGGGTAGATTAATTTCTAAGTAATGTTTGATGCTATTGTAAATGGCATCACTTTCCAGATTTCTGTCTGAATGAGTTTGTTATTGATGTATGGAATAGTATTGATTTTTCTGTGCTGATTTTGCATCCTGCTATATTTTTGAATTTTGTTACTAATAGTAGGAATGTTTTATCAGAGGTTTTGGATTTCTATATACAGGATCATGTTGTCTGTGAATAAAGGTAATTTGACTTCTTTCTTTCCTATAGGCATCCCTTTTATTTCTTTCTCCTGCCTGAATACTATGTGTCGGTGATGGAAACCTTTTAGAGCTTTCAGTGATAACAAACATCCCACTGTGGCACATATGCTGTAGGTTCACTGCCACTGTTCTGGGTAATGTATTGAGTACTATCAAAACCATGAAGGGTTTTGAGTACTATGACAACCACGAAGGGGTGGATATAGTGACATTCTTGTCTTACACTTGATATTATAGGGACTGTTCTCAGCTTTTCCTGATTTAATGTGAGGCTGCCCATGGGTTTATCATAAATGGCTTTTATTAGATGGAGATAAGGTCTTGGTATACCTATTGTCTTCAGGGATTTTACCATTAATGGATGTTGGATTTTTATCAAAGGTTTTTGTATATCTGTGGAGATGATCATTTGATTGTTGTCTTTGCTTCTGTTTACATGAGGTATTACATTTATTGATTTGTATATATTGAACCATCTTCAAATCCCTGAGATGTAACAGGTGTAGTAATAGTCATCTTTTGGATGATTCAATGCACTCTCTTTGTCAGTATCTTATTGAAGAACTCTGTGACAATGTTCATGGAAGAGATTGATCTGTAGTCATCTCTTTCTGTAGTCTAGTTTGTGGAATCAGAATACAGCTAGTTTCCAGGAATGTCTATGCAAGTACAGCAATACCTCTGTTCACAAAGTTAACTCTTTCCATGTTTCTGGTAATAAACTGAATTGGATGAGAATGAAATCAACTTCAGTGTTTAGGATCAATATTGATCTTATGGAGAAACTTGATTCATTTCTCATCCAATGTGGTTTGCAAGAAAGTCTACTTTGTCTGAAGATAAAATAGCTAACCATGCTTCCTTTGGGGATATAAGGAAGAGTATTTCTCAATCTTTGATTTTTAGTCAAATTTATTGGATTAATGAGTCTTGTGTGGTGAAAAACACTGGGTTTTGTTTTTTGATCCAGTCTACCAATCTGTGTCTTTTAAATGAAGAGATGAGGCCGCTTACATTGAGAACTATAAGTAAAAGGTATTTTCTTATTTCTATTATTGTATTATTTTTATGTTGCTGTATATTTCCCCTTTATTTAACTATTCACCCTGCTTGATGCATCTGCTCCATCAAGTGTTTTGGCTTTCTTGGCTTCGTTGTCTCTGTCTATGCTATTCTTGAGTATTTTCTTTTCTGAGTTATTGTTTGGTGGTGCTCATGAGTTTTTTCAGATGTTCTTTGTCATGGAATATCCTTATTTCTCCCCCAATTTTGAAAGATAATTTTTCAGGATATTTTGGGGTTAGGGGCGCATTGTTTGAAACACTTCATTCAAAGCTCTAGTGCCTTCAAACGTTGTATTGAGAAATCCATTGTAATTCTAATCTCTTTGGAGTGGAGTTTTTGCTATGCTCAGGCAGCTCTTCATGTTCTGTCCTTGTGTTGGACTTCTTGAATTTTGATTATGATGGGTCACAGTGAGCTTCTTTACTCATCATAATGATCTGGTATTCTGTTAGCTTTGCTTACCTATGTGTTGAGGTATTTCCCCATATTTGGTAAAGTTCTTGCTGTGGTTTCTGTGAACAGATTTTCATTTGATGTGTGCTGCCCTTTAACTATCTCCAATTCCAGTTAGCTTCAGTTTAGTCATCCAGTAGTTGCTGGATGAATTGTCCTTACTCTTTTATTATTTTGAAGTATCTCTGAGTATATCAGCCTGTGTTTCCATTCTGCCCTCCAGGTTTGAGACCTTCTCCTCACAGTGTCAATTTTCTTATTCATGTATTCACTAGTATTCTTCATCTTCAGGATTTCTGTTTACACACTTTCTTTAAACATTTCTTTGGTTAATTTGTCATTCATACTTTAAATAGTTTGGGTCAGTTCTTCCAATTTTTTTGTTTGTTTGTTTCTTCTATAAGTACAGCAGTCAGCTTGTCTTTTCCACTCTCTTTTGAGTTTTGTTATCTTGAAGCTAAACAAGTTTCCTTGGTTCTTCTTAAATCACTTTTTACAAATTAGCTATTTGATGTCTGATTTCCTCTCCACTGGTGCCCATTGGATCTTCTTTCAGAGAAGACTTTTAAGAGTTTTTGGAGGCACAAAGGGAAGGAATAACTACGATGAGGGAAAGGAGAAAAGAAAGAGAAAGGAAGGAAGGAAGGAAGGAAGGAAGGAAGGAAGGAAGCAAGGAAGGAAGGAAGGAAGGAAGATTGGAGAGAACTCAGAGGAAATACACAAGCAAGAAAACACACAGAAACACAACACGGGTGCTGTATGATAGAGCCAGAGTGTCTGCCCAGTTCCCTCCCACTGCCATAGTCCACTGGAGTGCAGCCACTTCAGTTTGCCTGTCTGCTTGCATGCTGCTTGAATGCCCACCTGGGAGTAACAAGTGTTGTCGTCTCTCATGACTCACCTTTTTGGTGCAAGTTGTGCTTCAGGCGTGGATAACTGCAGACCTTTGTCTCTATCTCAAGGCCCAAACACCTCAATTAATTTGCAAACAGGAGGGTATAAGATAGTTTTCCCAACACCTGGCTTTCCTTCAAGTTCCACCAGTGAGCTCCTACTCTCCCTCCCCTTACTACTGAGCAAATCCCAGCTTCATCTCTGCATTCTCCCTCAGGGATGTAATCTGTTGGTCGCTACCACTGAGCTCAGTGCAACCCACAGTTTGCAGTGTTCAACCTCTCTATACCTAAGTGGGGCTTCCTTTGTTGATGCCAGGGAATGGGTGGGGATAAGATGCTGTTGGAACACAGTGTTCCCCAGTGTTTGAGAGGATGATGATGAGGAAAGGCTGTCATTTCCACATGACTGTCCTTTTCTCCAGCTGCTTTTCATGGCTTCTCTGGGAATCTAATCACAGTTGTTCCCATGCTGGGTTTCCTCCCCTGTGTGAGAGGATGTGTATGTAGGTAGCCTGTCTCAGGAGTCTACCCCCATCCTGCTGTCTCATTTCTTTGGGCTGGAAAGATTCCAGACTTCCCAGGTAAAGGCATGGACCAGCAGCAGTGCAGCTTTCCTTTTTGAAGAATCCAGATATTTGATTTCATCTGGAGGATTCATCTTTCATATGGACTTTATGTGTCTGTGTGTGATTGCCTCCCTGTTTCAGAATTCCCAGATATTTTTGGTGACCTCCTTCATATATCTCTAATCTCTAATTGTCTATGTTGGAATCCAGTTTCTACAGTGGACTTCTTAAGTCAGGCCCCTAATTTTTCCAGATCAGTAGGTCTTACATACACAGGTATTCCTGGGTTTATGATGTGATTATATCCTGATGAACCCTTCATGAATTGGAAATACCAATAGTATAAATACACTATACACAACTTACCTATGAATATCATAGCTTAGCCTCATCTACTTTAAACATATCTGGAACATATTATCTTACAGTTGGGTGACATTATCCAGTGAAACTCTGTTTTATGATGAATAGCCCACCTCATTTATTGAATAGTTATTTATAAAAATAGTGTCAAAACTTCAGTGTACAGTTTTAGTTGTTTTGCTTATAATTTCATGCCTCTGGGGACTGAGGCTTGCTGATACTTCCCAGCACCTCAAGGGAACTTTGTACTACACGAGCCTAACTGAGGAAAAGAGCAAAATTCAAAGTACAAAATTAAAATTTCTACTATAATATATAACAATTTAACATCATAAAGTAGAAAAATTGTAATTCATCTCTCTCTCTGTCCTTATGTTTTCAACTCACTTCCAGGCATAAAAAACAATCCCATCTAAAAATTTAAACTAACATCTTGTCCAATAATTCAGTCCAGTAATGAAAGTCATGTGTCACACTATCTACTAATGAAATTTTAAAATTCCTTTCTTTGTCAACTCAAGATCCTATTTTACAGATAGGAGCCTGCAATCAGAGAGATATCTTGATCAGCCTCTTTCTTTCCTCATTCACTCTTTCCCTCACAGGCCATCTTAGGCTTTCCAAACTTGCAGGCAGGTAGGGGAGAAAGTTGAGACACTGCTGACTCAGGCATACTCTATTCTAGGCTCCCCCTGAGCTGGCAGATTCCCACTACGAATAACTTCTCTACAAGGAGCCTCTGTTGGTTCACTAGCAGTTCTGCAGGGACTGCTAGTGGGAGTTGCTGTTAGAATTGCCTCTACTCACAGCGCCAGGTACCTGCCCTATCTCTCATGTCGCCTTCCCAGGCCCCCAGCCTCAGCCCCTGAGCTTCTAGTGGCTTTCTCTACTGGGTCACTTAGCCCCTTCAACTAGTCTTCTTGGGCGCAGACCCTTTCAGGGCAGCCCACACCTACTTCTATCCCTGCAATTCCCCCTACTATGGTTCACTTTATGCCTCCTGGGTGTTGAAAGCTCTAGGCAGACTAGGGTCTGCAAATGAGCACATACTAGATCCCCAAGGTTCCCTGTATCCTGCATTCTGAGTGCTACCCTGGAAGCTTCTCCTACTCAGGTTTAAGTGAGGGACAAACACGTGACTTCTGCATGAGAGCAGGAGTGCAGAGAATAGCCCAACATACCTGTGAATTATACCTGAGCTCTGATTCTGCCTTCCTTAACTTCAACCTTTTTATATCCTCAAGCAATACTCTTTTTCAGGCCTCCCCTTCCTTAATCAGCTTCACAATATGGAAATATAAGAACATGTTGAAGAACATACATAACTAGGGTTTAAAAACACAGTTTAAGAATTCAAGGTTATGAGTAACTATTATATTTTCTGTAACTTTCTCTTTTATCCCAAAAGTTGTACAATGAACATTTGTTACATTTATAAAAGAAGTTTTCGTGTGTTTCAAATAATGGAGTTAAAATCATTACCTTCAATTACGTGTTTGAAGTCTGCTTAATAATTCAACTAAAGGCTCAAGTAGTAATTAAATATTATCTTCCTTTCAAAAAATTTGTAATCAGTCCTCTTCCTCACCACAGGTAAGTTCCCTTGATAGTGTCTCAGGAGTAAAACGCTATGGTTTCTCAAATATTGTGTTCAAATGTGTAAGTTTGGCACCCTGAGGAAAGGTGGGATGTGTCTATTTCAGGTAATTCACCCAAAATGCTCACTTCTCTGTCTTTCTTTTCATCTGACAGACTGAATACCATACCTCAAAGCTGAAGGCCAGTAGCCAGGAGAATCAGGAGAGAACTGTTCAAAAGAAAAAGTGGGCAAGTGTTGTCCTCTTCTTTTGCAGCCTAAACAGGAAAAAACTGTTTGCTAAGTAACAATAGGTACACTGTTTTCTCAAACACTCTATAAAGTATTGTCTAAACTGGAGCAGTATGGGCTTTGCTCCATGTCCAATGACCTGGAAGTCTGTAAGTTCCAGGTCCAAAGGAATGGAGTTTTGCCAGTGCAGATTCATTAGAGCTGATACTATCAGTGTGCTAGAAGGGAAACCTTATGTTCTCTTCAGGGCTGCCAACTTTCCAGCTGCCATCACCATCAGCAAATGGCAAGGAGTGCTCTGAATTTGGACTGGAGAACACACTGCAAGAGCCAGGTTAGTCAATGAGCCTAATCATGATAATGCTAATAATAGCAAACCTTCACTGAGCACTGATCATGAGCCAGCCCTGCGGAGAGCAGTCTGTACGCGATATTCCATTTAATACTCTCTGCTGTAATGAACCTGGGGCTACTATGATGACTGTTTTGTGTGTTAAAAAATGAGCTCAGAGAGGTTAAATAATTTCCATGTAATCATTCAGCTTGTAAGTGGCAGTGCTGCGTTTTGCAGTCAAGTCTTTCCAAAGCTGTGGCCTAAGACCTCAATATTCATTTTGTTCTGTATCCTACGCCTAGTCTCTCAGTAAGGATCCGGTCCTCTAGGACATGGCTCAGGTCTTCCCCCTGAAAGGATCTTTTCTCTTCATCACATCTGTATGTCTTTTCTCTGCCCTACTAGTTCCATCTCCCATCTCAGTACTAACCAGAACCGATCCTACTTGGCTTCTAAGATTAAATAGACCTGGCTCATGCCACATGTGCTAGAATTGTAGACTGATCCTAAGTGCTCCAGTTTAGACCTGCCACTGAGCATATCTTGTACGTCTGTGACCCTTTGCTTTTGTTCATTAATTGTACCTTGAAAGCACTCCCCTTGTTCTCTGCCAAACTCTATCATTTATCAATTCCCTGTGTAAATCTCATGTCCTTTATGAATCCTCTCTCAGCCTCCTCCTGCCAACATCTGGCTTTCTTACCTGTTTATTGGTACCACCTTCACATTTTAGAGCAAGGATTAACAAACTATGACCAGAAGGCTTAATCTGCCTGCTCTCTGGTTTTGTATGGGTGTCTCGCCTCACTAAGATTCCTGCTGTATTGCTATGGCACTATCCACTGGAGGCCATGTGCTATGGTGCTGAGCCAGTATGGCGCAGGCCAATATAGTGCCAGTCAATGGAGGCCATATGCTAAACCCCACCCTTTTTCCTCTGAGTCAAATTAGGACATCCTACTCCCCTTTTTGTAATATCCTGTTTCCTTTTCCCATGCTCCCACCCAACCCCGTTCTTCTAGATAAGGCAGTCCACCCCCTAAACCCTGCTTTCAGCCTGCCCCTATATAGCCATTGTTCTCCCAGCCAGGCCTTCAGAAGCTTCACATCCCTCCTTCCTACTGTGGTCCTCCCTGTGCCTGCAATGAAGGCATTTTATTCTGTTTTATTTGTTTCGGTGCCATAAAATCCTATCGGTATGCTCAATAAATAAAGAACAGTTTTATATCATATTATTTGCTGATGCATTGTCTCTGGCCACCTTTACACTACAATAACCAGGCTCAGTCCCTGTAATAGATGTATGGAACAATGCCTGAAATATTTGTTCTTGGGCTCTTTATATAGAAACTAACTGGCGGTCTTTGCACTAGAATACAGTCACACTGTGTTTCAGAGGTTTGGGCATTGGTATCCCTGATTTTATACCTCTTATGCCCAGCTCAGAACTTGTTCTTAGTAGACAGTTTAATGTGCATGTGAAAGAAAGTTAAGTGAGAACAGAGGAAAGATGGTGCAGCAACAACCAGGAGTCCTGGATTCAGGACTTGTCTCTGTCAATTGGACTCAAACATCTATCAGGTACGCTCAAAGGAGGATAATTTGATGAACACTTTTCACAAGAGGATAGTGAAGTAGTTCAGAGCTCTTTACAGAAAATTTGTCACCACTCACAGGCTGGACGGGGCCAATAGTAGGATCAAATTTAAAACTCCTGAAAATGAAAATCACATAGAGTCAGGCACTCTGAAAATAATTGTAGCCTTGCACAGAGCTATGCAACTAGCTGATAGGGACCACTCAGGAAAGGAGCCAGGAAAACCAATATCCTCACTACATTTTCCTCCCTCTTCCTATCTCCTGCTGGGTCACCCAGATGAGGAAGTGCCCAGGCACTGGAGCCCTGTCAAAGTCATACATGGAAGTTGGCTCTTGGAACACAGAACAAGGTGGAAGAAGATAGCAATCTACAGGGGCCAAAGCAAGACACCCTAGGATAAACTTAATGACGAGCCACATGTATTCCTCAGCCCTCAATTTCCTCACCTATAAAAAGTACAAGTTTGATCACAAGTTCTTCATAATAACCAAAACAGCAACAAACAACCGACTTGTTGAGACCTTATTTTGCATCCACACATTTTGTCACATAGTTTCCAAAATAAATATTGTTACCTATAGACAAATGATGAAACAGACTCCAAGATGTTGTAACACATTCATTCACATAGCTAGTTTCCCCATGGAAGTTACACTACACTTTCCTTCCACATTTACACTTACAACAATTCCAGTCTTATTTGCACTAGCTGTGAAAGTAGCTGCTTGGGGAGGATGCTATGTGGCAGACCACCTGAGCTACTCTTCTTGAAGGAGGAGTGATGGTCTCCATTTTGGCTGAGCCTGACCCTATTTCCATGTAATGACATGTACAGAGCTGGCTAGGACTTTTCTTTATCCCTTCAGTTGGCCTTAAGCAATGTATATGGGACCAGCCGAGGTGGTGATATGTAGTCTTTGAAGCAAAGACAACATGGCAGTGTTTTCCCAGACTACATAGCTCTGGCATGTGAGCCAGGGTGAGGCAGGATGGAGAGCTGTAGGTTAGGATCAAGCCTCAAGATGAGGCTATGACTTCCCAGGTCATAACAGATTACATATCAGAGCTGAAGCACTCACCCTGATCCCAAAACACTAAATACTACATTAGATTCTACCTCAGTTGTGTCATGCTGATTACTCTTTCTGCATAACCTTCTCTCTGCATATGGCGGAGGTGATTTCAGGCCTCTTACCTAGCCCAGCTCACAGCACTCGCCTACTTCCCACCATTCTCACAGTCACTCATCCTCAAGCCACTCCTTTCTTCATGAATTAACAAAACCCAGGTTTGGCCCTCGGTTGAGGCCTTTGTTCTGGCTAGGCATCTTCCTAGTTAGACTTATGATTCCTTGGCTCACCATAGCTACAGATATGGCTTACTGTCTTTATTCTCACAGTGGGTTACACTGGAAGTGGTAGATTGACATGAACTCACTAAAATTCCAATAACTTTTCCGTGAGATTACAAATATAAACTCTGTGGACCGAGACAAGGTTTGAGAAGAGCTCCCTAATTATAGGGAGCTACATGTCAAATTGAACTCCATAGTGAACGTTCAACTTTAAGTTACCTGCTCAGCTTTGCTGGATTTACTGAATTTATACTGATCTCCCTAATAGCACATAGAGTTTTCCATAGTCACAATTTTAGGCATGGATTCCCTATAGGTGGAATATTAGAACTACCAGGAAATGTTACCCCCTCATACCAAACCCCTTTCTCTCATACTCTAAGATTTGTAGAGCAGACCTCGCAACAGGGGCCTCTGAAGATGGGTATGCCCATGTTTTCTGAGAAAAATATTGAAGGCAGAACATTATAGATCTGAACCATAGCATGTTTATTTATTTATTCTGAGCAATTTACCCAACATTGGAAGTCTTGTACATCATAGCATGGATATGATTTCTTAATTATTCATGCCATTAATAATTGACACCATTAATAATACTGTAATACCATTAATAATTGAACACACAAAATGGAATTCTCTGGAGTTAATTTATTATCATTAATTTTCTGTGCCAGCTTACCAGAGCTAATTAGAATAGTGGCCAGGGTCTGTGCATCAAATTATTTAACTAGTCACCTTTAGGATTAAAAACGCAAAGAACTGTGGAATTCACCTCAGCCACTTCCTTTTCTCACCATTAATAGCCCCTCTTTCATGTTTTCTCCCTTCAGGGGAGGGAGAAGATTTCTTGTGAAGAAATCCACAGCATCTACCATATGCTCACGAATGGCAAGAATAAAAGGAAAGAGAAGTGTTGCCCATGGGACCATAGTGCTTTGCAATAAGCAAGCACTCAGGGATTTCAGTCCTCCTAACCCAGGTCCACACCCCTCCTTCTTCCCAAATAATCTATGGACTAGGGTGGCTCCATTTCCCTGCTTGAAGTTCTTGCTCCCAACTCACTGTTACAGATCTCCTTCCTTAAACTTGACACAGAAAAAGATTCCTGCCCAAGTCTCTCCAAATCTCTCGCTGGTGTTATCCGTAAAGACAAGCCCATTGATATACTCAAGAAATGCTCAGCCAATTACAATAGAGAAGCTTAAGGACAGAGAAAGGATTCTGTACATAGATAATGTGGACACTGGCTTACTATTTTGACTTTTATCAAGTTCCAATACTCATGCTAAGAACTGGCATTTATTGAGACAAATTTATTTAACTACAGAAGGGTATAATACCTATGCCCAAGGAGGAAGTGAGTGCCGTCAACAGGTATAGACCCCAGAACCCCCTTATAGGAAATACCTGATGCTCAGGTGAAGGAGAGGTTGCCAAGCAACCTCTGACCATCAACTCTTTCACAATCTGCTCAGGTGTACACAAATGCCACAACTTCCCAAGGAAGATGACCAACTCACTCAGTTTGCCTGGGACTTACCGGCACCAAGTACTGTGTCCCAGGATGGGTCTCTGGGGGAAAGCCTGAATCCATCAACACATTTTTCAAAGCAGAGAATTTTGCCCTCCATGTCTGACAAGGGTAACTACTGTGAAGTTCTTGGTCCATTGTCTAAAACAACAGACTACACTGATTCTGTTCACCCCTACCCCAGCACCCACCCCTGAACTGAGCTGTTCAGCTGCCCACAAAGCCCATTGGGATTCTATGACAAGAAGATTAATGTAATGGATTCCTCCTACTGATACAGGAAAATAAAAACTCCCAACCTGAACGATATCTGAGACAAGTTTGTGTTCTCTAAAATCGAAGAATTAATTTTAGGAACAATGGAAGTTAAGAGCAGAATATTTTTATGGAGGAAAAGAAAGCTTCTTTCCAAGAGAGGGACAGAAGAGGGGCCCGAGTAGGTTACCCCCGACTCTGTCTTTTCTAGGGACTTTTACATATCAAAACCATGAGGTGAAGTGGACCCAAGGTAGGAAAAATGGACAAACTATAGTCAGCCAATAAGAATTGCTCAGGTAAAATTAATTAAATTGGGGGAGTCATATAGCAAGTGGGCGTGAATACAGAACAGGGGCTTTTCCTTTAAGGGGTCAGGTCAGTGACCCTTCAAGGTGATCACTTCCTATTTAGAATATCAATCCCTGATGTCCATGCCTAGGGAGGGATGTGGGTGCAGTTGTTTAATCTTCTGTCTTGAGGTCTGGCCCACAGCAAAAACGTATCTTTCATGTTGGCTCCTTGGAGGGCCTGGGCCTATCTGACTGCCTATATTATTTCTATCTAACTCAGCTGCCTATAACACTACAAACTCCCGTAGCACTCTACAGCTTTCTAATTATGCTTTCTCTGCTCCACATGTTTCTAATTATTGCAAAGTTGGTCCTTCCCCCTCTCCTGGATTGTGAGCCTCAGGCCCCAGACTGGTTACTGGTATGTTCAAATGTGAAGAAAGGAGCAGAACGGTTTCACACTGCAGTCCACACTGCTCTTCTTTGTACGCACATTAAAGCCAACAAGTCCTCCAAATATTCAGGGCTTAAGCCTGGGTGAAAAACTGTGACATCAATACCTAGGTTCTCCTACCAGCACCTGAAAGACTTGTTTTGCTTAACTCTTTGGTTTGTTTGTGCAGGAATACATCTGTTAAATAATAATTGTAAAATCACGTTAGAAATTAAATAAGAAATTGAAGCTACAAAAATTTCTGTGTCTTTGTTTAAACACAGTCTAAGTTTGAAAGAAGTCCAAATGTGTTGTAAAGGCTATTTTAAATTGTACAAAGGTTGTCTGGTAAAAAGATATGAAGAAATTTATATTATCTAGTGACAGACACTTATTACTAATCTTCCTTCGCTTAGTGGATTGCATGGTTCTTTTTTTTTTTTTTGCTTTAATATTTTTGAAAATATCTGTGCATACCAGAGCCTTTGCCCCTTATGTTCCCAGAGGTTTGCATAAATAGATATGAGCTTGTACTCTGGAATGCAGAGTGTAGCTTTTTTCCATCTCTTTGACCTTGTTTAACCCTCCTGCTAGATTTAGTCTTCCTGATTAACCATAGGGGAACAATTCACCTGTACACTTCGATAAAAGACACTAAATTCCAGTGATAGAAATTATCTTATCCTTGATGAAACTTATCAACTATTAATTCATTCAACTGACCAGGGATCCATCTGCATCAGATGTATCAAAGACTATAGGATAAGGAAATGTCTGATATGTAAAAATCCTTGAATTTAAAAGCTTTTACTTTCCTGCCACTGAGGATTGAAACTAGTCATTGCTCTAAATTTATTTTTAAAACAAAGACACAACTAAAATTCAGGGTCTTTTAACAATACACAGCATCATCTAGTATAGTAACTATTGATTCATTTATTTCTTCCTTCAATAAAAGTTTCTACAAGGTTAGGGGTTATTGTGAATAATACCCACAGATCAATTTTTGTCAAAAAAATTTGTCACTCATGAGTGACAAATGAGTGAATGAGGAATTTCTGAATTTTCAAACTCATAAAGTGTTGAAATGGTAGAAAAACCCTACAAAACCATTGTGTCCACCTTGTACTCTGCACATCTTTGAACTACTATAACCTTGAACCTCAAACATTTGAAGAAAAAGGTCTCACTTTCTCCCAGAAAGACAGCACATCCATTTTTACTCATAGGGTACTGTGAACACGTAAAGTCACATTTCCTTTTACATTGCTTACAATGAAATGAGCCTTATTGCTATCCCAAAGGATTGGCAATTTCCATAAAATCAAGTGCAGATTTTTACAGACAGAACTTTTTCATATATATATATAATCCCTATTATATTCTAGGTCATTTGCTGACAGTAATTCTCATAATGCCATGAGATAATATTTTATGTATTCATTTTCTAGATTAACCAAATGAGTTTTAGAGGAGATCATACTAAGGCCCTCAGCTAAAAGTCAACACAAAATTAATTTCCTATTTGATCTTCTGTTCATTATTCAAAATAATCATTAATATTTGCCAAAACACTTCTAGAGCTAATAAAATATTTGGCAATCTATCTCATGTGAAATTTATTAGCACTCTGCCCCCTGCACCACTATGGGAAGGGGCTGTGGACTTGGGAAGCCTCAGGAAGCTGTCTGGGGGCCTGGGACCCAAGGCTCTACCCCCTGCTGTGATCCCAGGGTCGTACCTTGGAGTTGGGAAGCCTCAGTGAGCCGTTTGGGTGTCCAAAGGCCAACATTCCATGAAACAGACATTGAAAGTTTTCACTTCAAAATAAGGAACAAGACAAGGATGTTCACTGTCACTACTGCTATTCAATATGGTTCTGGAAATATTAGCCAGAGCAATTAGACAAGCAAGAGAAATAAGAGGAATAAGAATCAGAAAAGAAGAAGTAAAATTACCATTATTCACAGATGATATGATAGTCTACACAGAAGACCCCAAAACTCTACCAAAAGGCTTATAGATATAATAACCAAATTTAGTTAGCGTAGCTGGATTCAAAGTCAACACTCAAAAATCAATAACATTCCTATACGAACAACAAACTGACCGAGAGATAAATTAGGGAAAACACACCTTTCATAGTAGCTTCTAAAAAAATGAAATTCTTAGTAATCAATCTAACAAAGGAAGTAAAAGATCTATACAGTGAAAATTACAGCATTCTGAAAAAAGAGATCAAAGATGATTTCAGAAAATGAAAAGATATCCCTTGCTTATGAGTAGTAAGAACTAATATTGTAAAGATGGCCATCCACCAAAATTGTTGCATAGACTCAATGCAATCCCAATTAATATAACATTATTATACCCCACACATTCACAGAAAATATTCCTCAAATTCATCTGGAACCAGAAGAGGCCTAGAATAGCAAAAGCAATCCAGAGTAACAAAGGACAGGCAGTAAGCATCACAATCCCTGACTTGAAATTATACTACAAATCTACTGTGATAAAATCAGCATGGTACTGGCAAAAAAACAGACTTAAAGATCCATGGAACAGATTAGAAGAAGCAGACACAACTACAAGCACACTGAGCTGCCTCATCTTTGACAAAGGGGCCAACCATGTTTTATACTAAAAGAAAGGTAGCCTCTTTAATAAATTGTGCTGGAAATACTGACTTTCCACAAGTGAAAAACTAAAACTAGACCCATGTCTATCATCATGCACTAAACTAAAGTCAAAATGGATCACAGATCTAAATATTAAAACAGAAACACTAAATTTACTGGAAGAGATAGTAAGTAAAAATCTTGAAGACATAGAGATAGGGAAAGAATTCATGAACAAACACCAAAGTGCATGGGAAATATTTCAAAGACTCAGTAACTGGAACCTCATCTTATTGAAAAGTTTTTGCATGTCTAAAGAAATCACCAACAGAATAAAAAGAAAATCCATGAATTGGGAAAAAATTTCAGCCAACTGTGGGTCAGATAAAGGACTTCTATCTAGAACATATGAAGAATTTTTAAAAATCAGACCCCCAAAATTCAAAGACCCAGCCCAAAATGGGCATCTGAGATGAATATACACTTGTCAGATGAAAAAATACTAATGGCAAATAAATATATGAAAAAGTTTCAACATCATTGGTCATTAGAGAAATGCAAATTAAAACAACACTGAGATTCCCATCTCATCCCAGAAAGAATGGCTATCATTAAGAAATCAACCAACAGCAAATGCTGGAGAGGCTGTGGGGGAAAAGGAACACTCCTCCACTGCTGGTGGGAGTGTAAATTGGTGAAACCACTGTGGAAGTCGGTGTGGAGATTTCTCACAAAACTAGGATTAGAGTTCCCACTTAACCCATCTATTCCATTCCCCTTCTGAGTATTTTCCCAGAATTAAAATCATTATACCACAGTGATATATATACACATATATCTATAGCAGCATCATTTGCCATATCTAAATCTTGAAAACAACCCAAATGTCCATCATCTGAGGAATGGATAAAAAAGATGTAGTATTTTTATATAATAGATTATTACTCAGCCATAAAGAAAGATAAACTCGGTACTTTTATAGGTGAATGGATGCAACTAGAGACCATAATCGTAACTGAAATAAATCAGACCCACATGTGTAAACATCATATTGTCTCCCTACTGTGAGAACCTGAAAGAGTAAATAAAACCCAAAATGTATAATAGATAATATGAAAGGGAAAGAAATTGCCAAAGGAAAGAACAAATGGGATGAAGGAAAGGAGAAAAAGAAATATATATGTGGATAGCTGGGATAACTGTACTGCTGATGTCTAATGATTTATTGAAAGGAACGTTTAATACTTCATTTTTTGACCAATTTTGCATGATTACATTTGGTAATCTGAACAACCAATTTGAAGACAACAATATGTAATATAATAATCAAAGGTGAATTCCTACCATCTTGTCTAGTGAAACTCTGTATAGTTCATACATTTTGTTTTTATTTTTTGTTCTCTTTAATGGTTTGATCAGTCTTGCATTCATACATCTGATAATCTGAGTAACTTCATTGAAGATAACAATATGTAAGAAAACAACCACCATTAATTCCTTTCATTTTGTTCTCAAACCCTGTATCATTTTTTTGTTTTGAATTGTCTACATTATTGGTATTCTGCTATTGTTCTTTTTAAAATCTCTTTAAAATAAAAAAATAAATAAAGTAAGTAGTTTATATTGTTGACATTAATACCATAATACTAACCAAAAATTGTTTCACCCTATCGTCACCTCCTCCAAAAGGACTTGCCTTTTCATTTCAGTTGTTAAACTGATAAACACTTTTTTTTAATTCCTATCACAAGCCATGATTATAAATGAAAGGGCAAAGATGAAGATGGCTTACATCCTGAATGCTATGAGGTCAACATCTTGTTGTAGGCAAAATGGCATTCACAGAAAGGTTCAGGAGCATCACAAAGGCTGACTTCTATTATTTCAAAGTTGCTAAGGTGTATTTTATGGCCTAGAATGTGGTATATCTTGATGAGTGTTCCATGTGAGTTGCTAGTGTTGGATGAAGTAGTAGACAGACAAAATTACATCCAGTTGATTCCTGGTACTGTAGAGTTCAATGATGTCCTTACTGATTTTGTGCCTGCTGAAGATGTCTCTACTGTTCCCTGGCCCCTACCTACAGAGACAACACCCAAAACTCTGCTAATTAAGAGTGTTTTTCCTTGCTACTCCCTTTCAGGCTATTTGGGAAATGCCAGCAGGTGAAGGGTATGGAATTCTGGAGTGTCTTGTATTAGAATGTCCCACACTGGCTGAAATAATGAGATTTTATGTTCCTACTTCCCTCAGTACCAGATGGAGGAAGGTTGAGACCTCAGGCACAGTGTCTGTGTGCAGCTAATACAGATCTTGATGGTGGTAGTGACTGGAGCTGTGCCTCTATCACAGGCCACACCCATGAGCCACAGGTCCTCCTTGAGGGGTAATCTGGGCAGTAAATCTGCCTGCCTCATTGTGCCTCCAGCACACTTCCTGGAGCAGAGTGCACCTTCAGTGTTTAATTTTTTTTTATTATAAGCATAAAACCTAATCATGCTGACTTATTACATGTTCTCTATAAAAAAACTGTGTAGAAGAGTTTACTTTTGTTGGTTCAGTAGATCAATAACGCCTAGAGCTTTTTTGCCATTATCATCATAGTTGCAAGTTTATTTGCAAGGCAAGAATGAGAAATGCTAATGCAGAGTGTTAGAATTCTTTCAATGGGAAAATCAACACCTCTTTAAGAATTTGGCAAGAGAACGTCCTTTTCCGAGGTCTCTCTGTCCAGAACAAGGTACATTCCTGTACCAAGAATGGTGAGTGAGTAGAATAGGTTTTACTCCACAAAACCTTGTTGCTTGGGTTTGGACATAACATTTCCCCCCTTTAAAGACCCCATGAGAGTGCTGCTAGCATGAAAAAGAGAAAGGCATGTGAATATTAGATAGAATCCTGATAAGATCTTGTCACATTAAGTAAACATTTATTGAACGGAGAATGATTCTGTTGTTCCTGTGCAATAATTCCTCTAAAGGGCAGAAGTTTGACTAAGTCATTTCAGAGGTATTTTCAACCCCAGTCTTTGAACTGAAAGGGAACATTGAAGGCCATCCATAATTAATAAAAATAAACCTTTTAACTATGGAAAACCATCAAGAGAGCTAGCAAATAGTTCTCTAGTATCACATTCAGACTTATTCAGTGTCCCCAAAGGAGCCTCCAGGCAGCCATTGAGCCACTGGCTTTCAGAAGAGAACGACTGAGGGAGCAGCAGGCCAAAGAAGGACAATGACTGCTTTGTCCCTCTACTGAGTCAAGGGAATAATGATCAGCTGTAGGGTCCATGCAAAGCCTCGCTCTTACCACCTTTGACGGCTCGCCTCCGCCTTCCTCCCAGCCCTGACGGATTCCCCTGCTCAGAATCGGACGTAAATTGTTTCCGTACTGTGGCAAGCTGCCCGAGATTTCTGGGAAGTCTGTTTAAACAGGAGCCATGCCAGAGCTGGAATCAGCGGGGCTTCTGTGTAGCCCGCAACGAAAGCTGTAATCAGGGCTATTGAGGCCCCTGCAGTTGAAGGCCAATTATGCTGGGGGTGGAGGGAAAGATATATAAACACACACACACACATACACACACACACACATACACACACACGAACACACGTACGTATATTACATATACTCAACTATAAACATATATGTGATTTTATAGTATATAACACAACTTTTCAATTTATTAACATGAAAAATCAGTCTATAAAAGAATTTGTTTGATAAATTATAGCAATCATCTCGAATCTGTTTTCTCCATCCATTCATTCATTCATTCATTTACCCATTCTTTCAGTTAAAAAGCTATTCTTGGATAAAACGTAGCTTGTGGATAAGGTCTGCCTTCTTATTGGGCTATAGGGAATGGTAGACTTTAAACCAACATCTGAAACTGTTTCTTGATAACATCTATACCTTTATCTTCTCCGCTTTTCCTATTTACTGTCTCAAGGTTGAAATAAATTATTGTCTACTGATGTGATATAGTTGAAGGAGCATAAACCATGAAAAAAAATTACTATGATTAGAATTCCAGCCAAACCACTTACAAACGCTTATACCATCTGTTATTTACTGAGTCCACCTAAGGGTCTTTACCTGAGCCAGTAGCCAGAGTCTATTCACATACTAATACAGCATGTCTCCATTCCTCGTTTTCTTACGTTTAAGTTCTTAGGCAAGTGCCCAAAAAACTTATTGATAATTTTTATAAAGTCTTAATTGAAATCAGTAAAATTCTACTGAGAAACACTATACATACAAAAGTATGAACAAATCATATCACACACACACACCTTTATGACTTGGTCAAACCAAGCAAACCTGGAAAGCCAGCATCCCTATCATGAATCTGAACACTACTAGCATCCCAGAATCCTCCCACCGCTATCTTCCAGGGAAGATTTAACAATATCTTTAGACATTTCTACTTTTCACAATTCAGTGGGCTTTGTTGCTATCAGCATCTAGTGGGTAGAGATCATAGATGCCGCTAAACACCCTTGAATGCATAGAACAGCCCAACACCAAAGGCTTATATGCCCAAAATATCGATAGTGCCAAGGTTGAGAAACCAATATCTATATCTCTATCTCTATCATCTCTATCTGTATCTATCTATATCTAATCTATATATCTATAAAAATGCTAAAATATTGTCCACCACCTATGCATAATCCAAAAGAAAGAGTTTAAATAGTTCAATCACAAGAGAACATTGGTCTCACTCGTAGAGGATAAGTATGCAATTTTTGAGCCCTACTCTGAACCTCACAGAGAGTGAGCCAATCAGCCTTGCTCATTGGTAAGGAATTAACCATGGGTATTCTGATCTAATAAGAAGGTTATCTTTTAAATTGGAATAATTTGAGTCATCGAACAATTACCTACTCTATGACTCAGAGTTGGCTAGCATGTGCTAAGGGAAGAGAGCAATAATTCTTATGGAATTAGTGCTTTGCTTTTTTTAAAAACATCTCTGATGTGTGACCTCAGTAGTTTCTTTTAAATAAAGGGGAATGTATATTGATCAAATTTAAGCGGGAAACAAGCTAAGGCACAGAGACACATGTAAGTAGCACCCTTGTTCTCAAAGATTGGAGTTCTTTCAGTAATAAAATTTTTGAATTACTTGTGCACAAAATAACAAAATACACTAAAATATCATGGGCACTTTCTGTCTTGGTCTACCTGGGGGTAAGAAGATTATGGAAGAAAGCAGGACCAACTGTTCTTTAGGTATCTCTTTGGTAAGCTACCCACCACAATTATGATCAAGGAGATCATCTAAACTGGTCCTACAACATTCTTTCCATCTAGGCAGATTCAGAGGGCTATCAACACAAACACACCCCAGGGTAGCTGACCTGGTTTCTGTGTGAGTTGGCCTATAAATGTCACCATTTAAAGTATATACAAAATTTACATGAAATTATAATGCACATTTTATTAGAGAGCATTTCTATTTCTTACTCTGAAACTGTAGGAGGAAAAGTTACATTTTATCGTTCTGAATTTACCAATGAGGTAGCTCAGTCTCAGAGCAGCTAGATTATTCACCTGACCACAATTGCTGAATGCTTGAACAAGTGGGACATTTCCACAGATGCTTTTGTCCCAGAAGACTCTCCTCCTTTTAAGTCATCGCTGCTACTCTGGTCTCAGCCTTTTTCTCCAGAAAAAAAAGTACTGTATTAGAGGGAAGCATAAAACTCAAAATGTATGATAACTCCAGGGACTTTTAATGACTCACTGAAATAATGACACATCCTCTGGGAAACAGAATAAGAGAAAGAATGTGGGAAGCTGTTCTCCTTCCTCTGAACTAACTGGGTGTGACATTCTCTGATTGACATTTTCAGATTCCCATGGGGAGCATAACACTCTTATCCCTCAAGTATTAAACTCTGAGCTGAGAAGCATCCTTATCTTTTCCATGAAAATGAGATCTTTATGACCTAAAAATTATCTGTGCAGAGAGGCACATGCGAACCAACACAAGGTCATCTCCAAAGGAAGCCAACACCCACAAATTCCAGACCTGATTGCCATCAAGTGGCTCAGGAACATTGAATTCTAGACATTGCATCTGTTAGGGCAGATTGTCCTTGATTTAACTTCTAACAATTTTTGTCAGCCTCAGCTATAATAAGTTTACCTTTTTATACTGAGTCGCTTGTAATGAAATATATTCCTTTATCTGGCTCTGAGAACACATAATGCCAGAAAGTCAACAATGCATATTGTTTGCTGGCTTAACACTGGCCCAGCAACACAGACAAACTCTCACAGTTTGAGGGTGGTGCTATTGGTAACATTTATGTTTATAGAGAAAGGTGAATTTATCAATGATATAATAACACTAATAATAACTGAAAACATTCTGTGAAACTATACTAGTCATGGAAAAAGGAGAATCAGAATCACTCTTATAAGACAAATGATTATTTGATTCCATTAATGTTAATTTAACAACTTAATTTTGCAAAATTCTATGTTACATAAGAAAACTACGAAGAAGGATTTGAGAAGCAATACCTATCCTCAAAGAGAGGCAGATACACTCCTAAATGACAGCACAGCATGGTCATACCAAATGTGGGAGCACTCAATTTTGCATGAAAGACAAGTTGTGACAGAAAGTACAATAAATGTCTAAGACTGTTGGAATGGCAATTAAATCAATCTCAGTCATTTAAGACGGTCTTCCAAACCCCAGCTCAATGACCAATGGTAGATTCATAGACCACAGACACACAGACTCATTTAGCCACCAACCAACTTGGGCATTAAGATTGATTTTATTAGGTAAGTTTCCCTAGGGCTGTTGTACTCAATTCTCTCTTTCCATGTTATTAAGCTGAGATCAAGAAGCCAGTCCAAAATGTGAATAAAGCAACTCCCAAGTCTTACAAAATTTCACAAGGAGGGAAAGGTAATTGCTATGCGTGTACAGTTAGACATCAGGGAAGTAATAGTCTCGCTAGTCTCAGTGGAAGCAATGACTAAAATTATTATCACTCAGACCCTGCACAGCCAAACAAAAGAATACTGACATTTAGTCTTTTAGTACTATATGAGCATTGTTTCATCCACCTGATTAAGAAGCATAAAGTGGTGTGGTCTCATATAGTAAGTCATTTATTTCTGGCCCCTTGGGGTCAGCTAAGTTTTCATAATATCTTATGATTCATTGACAAATATCAGTGCAAAGTTTTAACTTGTAGTAGGCACTGGATGAAGAATAATAAATGAATCATAATCCCTGTCTTCAGGCATTGTATGGCTCAGGGAAGAATATGGACCTAATAGGCAAGTAAAATACAATTCTAGGGAGCTCTGTGAGCTGAGCAAGGGGTCAGATGAGAGATGCTAAAGGGGTAGAAGGTGGAAAAAATACTTCCTCAAAGAAATGTCTGTCTTCAAATACATGTAAGAGCTAGCTAGCTGAAGAAGGGTGGGAAAAGCAATAAAAATGAAGACCTACAAAGGGAAAAAAGAGTGGAGTATTTCAGGACCTTTAAATTCAGAATAGATGAAACATGGTGGAAGAAGATATGAAAGACTGAGAATGAAGCAGAATAATGCACGAAGTATTACATGATGATCTCAGTAGACACAGGAAAAGCCTTTGATAAAATCCAACACTCATTCATCATGAAAATGATTCAGAAATGGGCATAGAAAGATGTTGTCTCAAACTGGTAAAAAAATCATTTGTAATAAATATATGGTCAACATTATATTAAATGGTGCAGCACTGAATACTTTCCTTGTAATATTAGGTAAAAGAAAAGAATACCTCCTCGCACCAATCATGTCCAATATATTACTAAAAGTATTAACCAAGACAATGAAGTAAAAGAAGAAAATAAAAGGGATGTGAATAGCAAAGAAAGATGTCAAATTATTCTTATTTGCAGACAATATGATCCTCTCCAAAGAACAATCAAAAAACTCCACCAAAACACTCCTAAATTCAGCAACATAGCAAGGTACAAAAAAAACAAACAAACAAACAAACAAAAAAAACACTCTAAAATCAGTAGCATACTCAAGTAATGAACTCACTGAGAAAGAAATTGGGAAAACAATACCATTAACATAGGCATCAAGAAAAACTGAATACTTAGGAATTAATCTGACCAAAGAAGCCAAAGACCTCTATAACAAAAACTATAGTACTCTGGAAAAGGAGGTCAAAGAGGACATCAGAAAATGGGAAAATAGTCCCTGTTCCTGGACAAACAGAACAAATATTATCAAAAGGGCCACGTTTCCCCACAACTGATACAGAGATCTAACGCAATCCAAATAAAAATACCAAATTTACTTCTCACATAACTAGAAAAGGCAATCCTAAAATTGATATAGAACCAGAAAAGACACAGAATAGCAAAATCAATCCTGGGCAACAAGAGCAAGGCAGGAGGCATTAAAATCCCAGATTTCATGTTATACTACAAAACTGTTTTGGTTTTTTGAAAATCAGCATGGTACTGCACAAAAATGGATATGTGAAGCAAAGGGAAAAAAATATGCAGAAAACAAATAGGCACATTCAGTCTGACCTTTGAAAAAAGGGCTAAAACATGTACTTAGGGAAGGATAGTCTCTTTATCAAATGGTGCTTGGAAAACTTGTTATCTGCATGCAAAATATTGTATCCAGACCCATATATCTCATATGTATGAAACAAAAATAAAATGGATCAAAGATGTAAATAAAGAAGAAACAATATGCTGGGTGATAAAACAAGTAAAACTCTTGAAAGCATAGGTATAGATAAGGACTTCCTAAACAGAATTCCATTAGAAATAGTATCAAGAATTAAACACTGCCATTTTATCAACACAAAATCATGTGCACAGCAAAGGCAGCAAGGAACATAGGGGATACTCAACCTATACAGTGGGAGGAGATTTTGCCAGATAAACTTTAGACAGAGAGCTAATATCTGGAATATGGAAGGAACTCAAACAAACTGAACCCCCAAAATGAAAGATCCAATCAAAAAATAGGCCACTGAAATGAATAGACACTTCTCAGAATTACACATAGTCAATAAATATGTGAAAAAATGTTCAACATTTCTGGCCATTACAGAAAGGCAAATTAAAATCACATTGAAACTCCATCTTGCTCCAGAAATAATGAAATCAAATAACACATACTGGTGAGGAGGCAAGGAAAAAGGAACCCTTCCACACTGTTGGTGGGAACTAGTTTATAGCTATACTGTGAACTAGTATAGCTACTATAGAATCTATGTGGAGGTTCCTCAAAAACTAAAAGTAAAAATTCCTGTGACCCAGTTATTCCACTTCTATACATATTCCCCCCAAAATTTAACAACATCATATTACAATGATGCATGCAGATCCATGTTTACAACAGCACAACTCAGAACAGGTAAATCTCTGAAGCAGCCTGTATATTCATCAATAGATGAATGTGTAAAGAAAATGTGGTACTTACACACAATAGAACATGATTCTGTCATAAAGTATGACAAATTTGAGTCATCTGTGAGAAAATGAATCCTTCATGAGACCATAATGTTAAGAAAAACAAACCAGATATATAACTACAATATCATATAGTCTCCCTTGTATGTGAAATTCAATGTTTATATAAATAAAAGAAAAAACTAAATGACAGACAGGAGGAAATAGAAAGACAGATCTTTTGCAAAAGGAAAAGAGCCCCAGATATCAAGGAAAGGAGGAAAAAAGGAAGGAAAAGAGAATGAGAAGACGGTTAAGATGTTTTATGTACATGGGACTCCTCGCCACAATACATGTAATTATTATGTTCTCTAATTGTGTACCAATAATAAAATAAAAGGAGAAACTATCATTATTTATCATATGTAAAACTATTGACAAATCCTGTCACACATATATATTTAACCAAGAAAACTATGAATTTTTGTGCAAAAATAAGTTATTTAGAAAGCTTTTCTGTTGTCTATGATTTACATGTCATACCCAAAAAATCATTGCTGTGACATCAAAGTCGTGGGGCTTTTCGCTATGTTCTTCTAGTTATTGTGTAATTTTGGGCCTTACAGTTAAGTCTTTACTACTTTTGTTGATTTTCGCACATAGTGTGAGACAAGCATCTACTTCCATGCTTCTTTGAGAACCAGTTTTCCCATTGCTGAGAAAATTGTCCTTTCTTCCTGTTATGGTTGATACATTGTGTCAACTTGGGGATTACAGAGGTTTGGCTGAATGATTCAGCAGGAAGCCAGGGTGCTTAATTTGTATACATCCTGAGCCTGTGGAAGTGGAGGGCATGGAGGATTTGTGAGAGCTACATGCCCCCTGGGTGGGGGTAGCCTGTTTACAATGTAGGGGAGAAAAGGAGGCTGCTCGCAGCCATTCCTCCCTTTTGCTCTGGTTGTTTTGCTGTGCTCTGCTTCCATGAACAGTTTGCCCTCTGCCATGTGTCACTGCCTCTGAACCAGCCAAGTATAGACTGAAACCTCCACAAACTGTAAGCAAATAAATCTTTCCTTCCTTCATTTTGGGCGTTGGGTATTTTGTCTCAGCAACAAGAGAAAAGTAACCAAGACAGTTCCTCATCTCTCCTTGGCACCTTTGCAGAAAACCCATTGACCATAAATATATGGATTAATTTCTGGATTCTCTATTCTTGTTTCTACCTGTAGGTTTATGTACCTGTTTTGTGACAGTGCCATAGTGCTTTGAAATTTATAATGTTATAGTATTTTTAAATTGCTTTTAATATTTTCAGTACTTACCTCAAGTATTAATTTGAGTTACAAAAACACAAATTTACAACAAAGCTAGTTTTGCAGATGTTAATTGACTTTATTTGTGACTCCAAAATCAGGCAGCAATCTGGACCAAAATGGTTCTGAATGGTTTTCTCCACCACACGCACAGTTTATATGTACAGATAGATGATCGATAGATAGAAATAGATAGACAGATGATAGACAGATGTAGAGATGGACAATAGATATAGATGATAGATAAGAGGAAGAAGTCAAATTATGCTTATTTGCAGAAATCATGACCCTCTCCAAAAAACACCGCCCAAAATTTCCATCAAATCTTCTTACAATTAATAACCAAATTCAGCAACGTGGCATGATACAGAATAAACATGTAAAATTCAATAGCATTCCTGCACACCAATAATTAAATCACTGAGAAATAAATTAGGAAAAGAGGCTAGTTGGTTAAGGTTTGCACCTGTCTTACTTTAGGTTTCAACAATTGACTGTTTATGATTGGCTGAAACTCAGCTACCTGTTATCAGAGTAGATCCCAGTCTATTGATACCACAAGTTAGGTTACAGTTCACTACATACAGATAAACTTTTAAGCCAAATTTAAAACATGTAGAGAAGATGCCTTTAAACCAAACCATTGGATTTAACAGACTTCCTAGAACCAAATTATAAAGAAAATGTTCTAGAAATTCTAGAACTATGTTATTTTGTCACCTGAAATGGAGTCACCTAATTCCTGTTCCTTAAGTAAATAGAGAGAAAGAAAACAGAAAAAGAAGTTCACGTGTACATGATGCCATTTATACGAAATATCCAGAATAGAAAAGTCACACTGAAAGCAGAAAGCACAGTGGTTGTTGTTAGGTCTTGAAGGGGTATATGCCTAGTGGTTTTGGAGGTCTGTTTGGGACTGGCAAAACATATTTTGTAACCCAATATAGATGGTTGCCATACAGCATTGTGAATGTGCTAAATGTTATTCAATTAGTCACATAAAAAAGACTAATTTTATGTTAAGTGAATGTCACTTCGATATATTTTTTAATGCAGAGCACAAGTTCCCATTTTACCTTGGCTTTGGTTTTCAATTAAACTTGAAGAATATTTGATTTCCAGCCTTTCTCAACTTTTGAGGAGATCATTATTTCAAAAAAATTGATGTTACGATTAGAAAAACAAACTGAATGTTCAGAAGAAGGAACAGAACATGTCCTTTTTAGATTTAAGCCTTCATGCAATGGGGTCTCTGATTTTGTGGGGGACAGTGTCAGTCTTGGGGATGTGAATGCTGCTAACTATCTGGAGGTTTTGCTTTATTTTTCTTGCAAATATAAGTTTTGCCTTATTCTTCTATTGGCTTGCAGGTCTTCCAGCCGAAGCTAAAGCAGTTGTAATGGGGACCAGCTTATGGCCTCCCCTCCCACAGAGAGCTGTCACAGTGGCTCTCCAAGGATTTGATGTGTTTACAGCATATCCATTTCAAAGATTGGCTAATTGCTCCACAGGCTGCAAAAAGTGCACTCTCAAATCATAAAAGGGAAACGCTCTGGCTTTTCCCAGGCCACAAAGCATGACCAAGTTGATTAGGACTCATAATTCACACTCCTGATACCTGAGCTTGATCCTCGAAGAAACAGCTGCCCTATAAAAGTGGAGACAGAGAACGTATATCACACCATTCAGGCAGTCATAGTCACAGCTTTGCATCCACTATAAATGGCCTCTGCCATGCCTGGCCAGGACTGTGCTGGAAATGAAACAATAAGGGTGGAAAATAGTCTTTATTTATTGAGTTCACCTACTCTTAACATTGGATCAAACTCCAGCCTACACAGTTCACAGAATCAAATGATCTAAAGATGGAAAGCACTCCAGTGACAAGTGATCTATCCCAGGAGCCATCACTGGACAACCCCCACAGGATACACATCAGGGCCCAGGTCCCCAGTTGAAGTGATGAAGCAATCAAATTTCTCTGGTGACACACAGCATTAGGGATGAACAGCCACACAAATGCCCCTCAAAGTTTTGGTGGCTTAAAAGGAACAATTACTTATAAGCAGAACATCACAGGAAAAAGCATCAGGGTAAAAGTATTGCACGGAATTATGTACAATCTTGTGTTCTTGTCATTCGGGAGACACCATGTGTAAGGACGTTACAAGGCTTAGAAAAAGATCACATTATATTAGGACAAGTGAGTGGGTGGATGAATTTTTGGAGAAAACACAAAGCATCTTGCATTCTGTGCATTGTGATAGGTCTTCCTCTAGCTGAGGGGTGGTAAAGCAACACAACACAGAGTAAGCTTAAGGGCACAAGCTTTGGAATCGTCCATCAATGGCTCTGAATTTCTGAGTTGTCTGCTTTATTCAATCACTTCATCATCCAACAGATAATTCGAAGTGCTTACTGTGTGCTTGAGGATCAAATCATTGTCAGGACAGAGTCCTCTTCTCAAACTTATCCGGGGTTATTAAATAAATGACCCAGGAATTATTCAACAAAAAGGTTAGCAACATAGTAAAGCTGAGAAACACTCTGATGAGAGGTGGTAGTAGGTGGGATCATAAAAGGAAGGAAGCTGGCACAGAGAATGGACCAGTGTCGTCTCAGCTGAGGCCTGAGGCAAATTGAAATCCCCACAACAAGTAAAATTATTGTGTATCTCAAACTGTTTGCACTGAAATATGTGTGCATGTATGGAGGGGTAAAATGGGGGGTGGAAAGCATGTATTAAATGGAGCTAGAGTTTAGAGAATACTGAGAATTCTGATAAAAATAAGATAGAGAGGAAGCAATAGGGCAAAAAAGTTTATAGGAAAATGGCAAAGGAGAGAGACAAGAATATTTTGAAGGGAAGCTCATGACATAACGTGAACTTTAAGAAGGTCTTGTTATTCATATCACTTTGGACAACTCTTTAATCCCTCAGACTCTCCATTTTGAACATGGATAATACTACCTAGCCTGTGTGTGTGTGTGTGTGTGTGTGTGTGTGTGTGTGTGTGTGTGCATGATCTTGTCATGAAAAATAAATAATAATGTGCAGAAAATGCTGAGTATCTAAATACTACTAGCTGATAATCCAATAATAACAGTAACAAAATATTCATTAGCTAAATATCAAGTATCTTTTAGCCTTCCTTGCCTGTAATTTTACAAATGAAAAAATTTCTTATAAATTTATAGCACCTTTTCTGAGTTTTTCTCAGAGCTGGCTGTTGGAAATGCAAAGACAAAAATGTGGATTGAGTGGTGATTCATTTTGAAGAAACAGTTGCCTAAGTATCCAGCAAATGACTGTGGCTCAGCGTGGTTAGGGGTTTGTAGCAGCAGCTACTAGCTGCCATCAAATATCTTGCTCCCCATTTTATATATGAAAATAATACTAATCTTTAGCCTCCATCATGTTCTGTTTCACAATCCATTGTTGTTTGTCAGAGATGGACTTAATCTGAGAAAAATTATCAATGTGTATGTACATTTATGTGGGCATATTTTTTCCTGAATCTAAAGATCATATGTAAAATTCCCTTGCAGCTAGAGATGTATAATACTAAGTTTTGCCCAGCAAAATATAGGCCCAGATGCAAGACAGTATTGCCAAGAACTCTTTTTAAACAGATAGGAAAGTTTTAAAATTCTGATTTTTTTCTCCATCCTAAAGCCTGGAAACACATATAATGTGCAAACTCTTTAGGATAAAGAATCAAGTGTCATGTCCTAGGGATATTGGCAGACTTAGTTAAAAGTCAGGCCTTAAATGGCAACTCTTTAAAATGGTAAACCTCCATAGTTCCCCTAGAAATGGGGAAAATGATATTGTTTTAGAACACAATCATATTGAGTTTTCCTGTTAATTCAACTACAGTCGATATGAACTTATTCAGGGTTCACAGATGAGTTCAAATCAACCCTTGCTTTCAAAGACAGGAAAACCCAAGTGATATTTTTAAAAGGGGGGAGTTATTTAAAAGAGCAGTAGAAATAAATAACAGAACATTCGGAGTCAAAATCAAAATGTCTAGTTCACTTTTTACTGTTTAATTGCAACTTGACATTCTCAAATATAACGTGGAGATAACTCTCCTATATTTTTCCACTTATAATAGTTCTTTCCTGGCAATATCCCAGTTTGAATCTAATTAAACACAAAATGGAGTATATTAAAATGTTATCAAAGATTTCACAAATGTAATTGGTAGGTTAGTGTCCAGGTTTAGAACCAAAATCAAAATCAGAATAAAAAACCAGAATAGGATCCAGGAAGCAGGAGTTGTTTTATCATTTCGCCAGGGTGTCACACCTGGAGTTAATGATTTCAGTCTTTTCTTTGCTGGGAGTGACTTGCCCCAGTATGCAATGTCTGGGAAGAAAGAGTTTGACTAGGTGTAGGCTGTAAGCCACTTAATATTTTGAAGCAGTGAGAGAAAGGATCTGTGTGGAGACCTCCAGCAAGTTCTAGCTTTGTCTTACGAGAATAGTGGATAAGAATCTCCATAGTCTGGAAAATGAACAAAACAAAAGAAAACTTGATCTCCCAAACTAATAGACACTGGACAGTCACGAGTCAACGTGTCCACTCTTTCTACTTCGCAAGATTGTTGAAAGTGGAATAAATTAGAGGCAGAAGCTCAAACATTGAAATCCACCAGATAAGCACTCCTGTATTATCGTCCTCAGGGCTCTTACTACTAGCAGGATACTTTTAAAATCATGGTCATTCGACATTTGAGAGAATGTTTTCTTTTACTAAAGAAATCATTTCATTATTATTTTGCACTAAATTAATAGGTGTCTTTCAAATTAATAGTAGGAGGTATGTGTAAATTATGTCGGCAACCAGTAAGGAAAAACAGTCTCCTTTTTACCCATCTTTGGAAAGTCACATTTCATATTGGGTGGACTTCAAAGATAATCATGGAAAATAGGCCAATATCATAATCACCACAGAAGTCATGACCCAAGGTGAAATTCTTAGCAATGGACTTTGAGTGCATCCATAGCTTCATAGATTTACAAAACCCTAAAATTGTGCATAAATATTTGGTTTACTAAATGTAAAGTGTGGTTTGCCGCCCCTCTGATGACATGGTCAATACCTTTTCTCAGTTGTTGAAAGATATATAACCCTAAAAAAACTCATGAATTATCATTTTTTAATGCAAGGAGAATTCCAGATCTGTAGAATCAGATATATATTGATTCAAGTTAGGAGCATCTACCATAGTCTCTATACTGGTCAATCAATCAATGTAGGAACTCATAAACTACTTTCTATTTTTCAGGAGCATAGAATATCACACAAGAGCTAAAAGTATATCAATTAAAATGCCTTAGACTGCACATGGTCTATCGAACCTGATGTGACTTCAAATAATATGGAAATTGTTCGTAGAGCTTATAGGAATAGATATATATTCCTAGAAGTAAAATAGATTTCAGAGTTGGCTTACTCAAATGGCTTCAGTTGCTTTTCTTGGAGATTCTACAGGTTCAGCCTCCCCCGGTGTTTTGGCTTCTTTTTCAGGCTAACACCTTTTGTGGTTGCACAATGGCTGCAGATTTTCCAAACTGGGAAAACACAAATAATATCCATGTCAATAGGAATCATTCCTAGCGCATCTTTATTTACTCCCCTCAGCGGCCTCTGCACAGTTTGAGAATCCAATAACTATTCCTTACATGACAAAGTGGCTGGATAAATGCATGATACAGTTAAATAATAATCCACAATAAGTAGGATTAAATGAGAATTTCAGACACAACAGATGACATATCAAAGAAATAAATTACAAACTGAGGGAGTCATAACAAGTTCTAAATGATAGTATAGTTTAAGTAAAGAAAGCAGACCAGAAATAACATTCTAAGCATATAACTGGTGCTTGTTTTAAAATAAATGAATTCGTAAGTGAAAAATTCAGAGGAACTTCCCGTCTGTTCTAAAGGTTTCAGATTTTAAATTGTAAGACTGTGAAGTTATTAGGCAACTAAAAGTTTCCACGAAATCTGGTATTCTGCAGAATTTCAAATTACTTCATGTAGTAACAATCATAACTAAAATAGTGAGATTAATACATCTGATGAGATTCAGGCTTACATTTTTATCGTCAGTAAAAACTTAATTTTTTATACTTTACACAATTCATTGAGAATTTTCCAGATGTTAAGCCTGTGTGCTAATTACTTTCAAGTTACCTTTTAATAAAAACCTTCAAGATATAGCTAATGTTATTATTTTGACTTTTATAATTTATCCAAATAATCTAAGACCACTGGGAAATGGCCTGGCAAAAATAACCAACTATTAAATGCCAGACCTGAAACTGAAGTTCTGTATGAATTGCTAACCTTATTTAGTCTGTTTAAAGGATTGAACTACTTTTAAATGCATAAAAAGTAATAATTTGAAGAGGATCAAATAACAAAATGATCAAAAATGACTTCACATTAGTTTGGGGCAAATCCACTACCTATGCCCAATGCTTTTCATGCCCTTCTTTCAGTCACATTCTGAACAGATGACACAGTAAAAACACTGAATGACTACAATCATTTTCCTAGAGATTACCCCCCATTAGCTGAACAATGTGGCATACCACGATGCATCTTGGTGATGGTACAAGAACTCGAGTTCAATCCAGGATATCTAGAAAATTACATAACTTCTTTGAGCCATAGTTTTTATGTCTGTGAAACAGAGGTTTCAATCGCTACTACAGAGGGTTATTGTGGCAATAAAATAAGAAGAGATTAAAATCTCTTTTATGGACACATAGATGATGGAAAATTAATACTTCTTTAGCTTTTTTTCCAAATTGGATATTTCCCAACTATTTCAAATAGTAGAGAAGAACAAACAGTGAAACAAAGATTAAGAGCTGTCTCTCTGCCAGACCCACACTATTATTTTATCTTTCTGGATATCCAGGTTATGAGTTGAGATTAATCTTCAATTGTTATTAAGGCAACAATGCAATTAACAGTATTGTAGGGGTAGTTCATTTTATGAAAACCCTAAGCTGAGTCTTATTTCTTGGCCTGTGTTTCAGTCTTTTAACTTTTTTTAGTATTCAGCAGTACTCTGTTTCAAAAGGAAAAAGGCCAGCTCAAACTGACTTAATTTATAGGGGACATTTTACTGGCTTTTGTAGAAGTTGATATATTTTGTCAACTTGAGAAGTTTAGAAGGTTTAACTAAGTGACTCAGCAGGTGGCCAGGGTCTTCACCCTTATCCGGAGATAAAGAGATAAGCAAGAGGGCCCAAAGATAGTGTGAGTGCTACACGCACGCTGAGGTAGGAGGGTTAGCCTGTGTACAATGTAAGGGAGGAAAAGAGGCTTGCTCCCAGCCCCCTTTTGCTCTTGTTGCTTTTGCTGTCTCCTGCCAACTTGAACTGTTGCCCCTCTGCCATGTGCCACCCTGTCTTGGAGCCATCCAAGTATGAACTGAAACATCCACAAAATGTGAGCTAAATAAACCTTTCCTTGCTTAACTTTGGGTGCTGGGTATTTTGTCTCAGCAATAAGAGAAAAGTAACTAAGACAGCTTTCCATGGTTGAAAGTCCAGAAAAAATGCAGCTTCAGAATTTTTGTTTCAATATACTGATTATTTTAGTTTTACTTTTTATTTTAAAATACTTAGTAGATTAAAAACTATTATATATATTCAAGGTGCACAATGTAATAATTTGCTACACTTACTGATCAGTGATTAAACAGTCAAATTAATACAATCATCCATCATCACCCAGTGTTATGATTGTATGTATGTAGTGAGGACAGTTAAATCTACTCTTGCATCAATTTCAATTAAACAGTACAGTATTAATTATCACCACCAGGCTGTACTTAAGGTCTCCAGAACCTCCTCACCTTATAACTGTGTATACATTTTAGCCAACATCTCCTCATTTCCCTTACACTCTTTCTTACTAGCCGTCATTCTTTCTGCTTCTGTGAATTGAACATTTGTGGATTCTGTGTATAAGTCATCATACAGTGTCTGTTTTTCTGTGTCTATGTTACTTCACTTAGCATGTGGTCCAGGTTAATCCATGTTGTAACAAATGGCAGGATTCCACTGTCTTTTACGGATGAACAATGTGTGTGTGGGAGGGGGAAGGGGTGGATGTGTGACCGTTCAGATCAAGAATGCCCCCTGAGAGCCTCATATGCTCAAAAGGTGGGGCTTGTGGAAAGTGACTGGACTATGGGGATGCTACGGTTGACTCGCTGTTAGAAAGTGGGGCATAGTCAGTGGCCCGTCACTGAGGGTGTGATCTGGAAGGGCGCATCTTCTGCTCCTGCTCTTCCTTTCTATTTCTGCTTCTGGACAACCATAACCAGAGGAGCTCTCTCTGCCACGCGTTTCTGCCATGCTGTTTCCTGCCTTGAGCCAATCAAGCATGGACTGAATCTATGACCTAAAAATAAACCGTTTCCCCTTTAAATGTGGCATTGGGGATTTTTTTGTCCCAGCAATAAGAAAGTAACTATGACACTGTGTATGTATGTATATGCGTGTCTTCGTGTGTACCACATGTTCTCTGTCCATTCATCTGGTCAGGTTTGATGGACAGTATGATTGCTGCCATATTTTGTCTGTAGTAAGTAATGTTGCAATGAATGAATGAAAACGTGAGATATCTCTTTGAAATACTGATTTCATCTCCTTTGCACAAATCTTTGTCACTTTTCTGTCACTGACACAAAATATTCACAATTTGAAAGAGGAGAGGCTTATCTGGATCACAGTTTTTTGAAGATTCAGTCCACAGTTGGCTGCCTCTAAGGCATGCCTGTAGATATGGATTTGATGCATACTTGCACATGTGAATATTGACTTGAACATACGTATAAACACAGATCAAACTTTTTATCTCATGACTAATATACATAAAGTTAAGTTTATAACTGTAGAAAAACATCTAAATAATTTGATTATTAAATATCAAATAATTTATAACAAAATTTTATGTACATACTATAATTTGTTTAAGCATTTCATTATAATATTTTCATCACTTCCTAAAAGACAAAATCTTTTCTCTTTTAAACTCCAATTTGATATGCACTAACTTTCTTTACTGAATCCTACCCAGCCTTTAAGACTCTACTGACTCGAATGAATATTATGAATTTACCACTTCCTAGCTGTGTGAAGGTAGGCAGTTGTTTACAGTGTCCAGCCTCAATTACCTGGGGATAAAAACCATACATTGCACTTAGAACTGTGGTGGTGACTAAGTGAGGTGATGCAAGAGAAGAGCCCAGTCATGAAAGGAACTTAATAGCTACCATCACCATCAATAAGAATAGACAGTTCCCATGTGACAAGGAGGTTCCGCCTCTAAGTCAACCTCATTTCTGGATGAACCAATTTATGACGGCTTCTTCAAAGTAATATGCTGTTTGTCGTGATCTTCATGTCAATAACAAATACATAATTTATGAAGTGGCATATATATTTGCAAAGGCAAAGACAACTGAAAAATACCCCCAAAGAGCTTCTGCCTTTTAAAATAAAGTTATTGAAAATGGCATTATTTCTGATGTTAGAAATACACTACCTTTAAGAAATAAAAGGAATTCTGAGGTTGGCAAGTGGTTTGCCCATCTTTTATATATGGAGACAATCAGTCATATGGTGGTAAATGCCATGTGGGTCTGAGTCCCAAGGATTGTTTTTTAGTGAACCCTACAAAGTACATGAATATCAAATGCTAAAAAGACTCAGTAGCAATCAGATTCCAGTTAAGTAGAGAAGTATTTTGGATTTGTATTCAAAGTCATTCTGAAAGGCAAAATCTTGTACCAGAGCCTCTCAATCCTGCCACTATTGAATTTTTGGGCCACCTAACCCTAATTAGAGATACTTGTTGTATGTCCTGTTCATTATAGAATATTTAGCAGAGTTCCTGGTTATACTCACCAGATGTAATTCTTCCTGAGTGGTAACTCTCATAATTGCTCCAGACTTCCCCATATTCTCTGGGGGATCAAAACCAACCTTGGTTGATAAACTGTTGACCTGGACTAAAGTGAATACACTTGATGAAGCTCTTCTTTATTTCTTCAATTTTGACCGATGATACAAATAGTGAGTATATTGCAGGAAATATCCTCCACTTATTTCCCCCATCAAAACTAGAATTATAGAAAGGAACTAATATATATATATATATATATATATATATATATATATATATATAAAGAATGAAGATGCTTTTTGTTATATTAATTAGAAATTTTCTATTAATTCAGTACTGCCAATGAGATGTCTTTAATTTGCCTCAAATAATTATTTATTTCATTTGGTCTCAGCTCATAAGATCCACTGTCTAGTGCCCATACCATTTAGTATAAACTTCAAAGAACAAACACTGTAAGCTGAAGGACAGGTAGAAGAAGGGCAACCAGAAAGGGGGGAAGCTGGTCCCACAAACATGTTGGTAGAAAATGGAAATGGGAGCGAGTCCAAAGAGTACACGTTTCCTTTCTAACAGAGATGAGTGGTGTTAGCAGTCGGATTGTGACTTCTTCAAACTTATGTTAAAGTTCTAAGCCCTGGACACTTCCTAGAGACAAGTTAGTTAGATTTAGGAACATAATGAATAAAGAGTCAGGGTGAGGATATTATTTTCTTTGATTTTACACTTATAGTCAGTCTCTAAATAGTGCTTTCATCTCACATTTTGCAAGATATTCTCACATTAAAGGAACCTATTTCTTTCATGCAGAGAACTCATATAGGTATAAACCAAGGCTTAGACAGATAACATGGCTTTGACCATGGCAAGTGGCATAGCTCTTCAAAACAGGTCTGCTTTCCTCCTCTCTACACCAGAATAATTTTATCATGTGAGAAATACTGGAGCAAACACATATAAAAGGTTCACTCTGTTCATTTTTTTTTAAGAAGAGGACGTTGGATTTACCTATATATGCTTAAAAGGAGCAAGCTTTAGGGTTTGGTTCAGACTAAGGATTTTGATTTGCACCATGGACTTTGACTTCTTGCTCCTTCTATTAACTTACCAGGATTGTTTCATAATTCTGAATGACCCTGCAAGGGCTCTTTGAGTAAAGAGAATCTCATAAAACCTCAGATAGCCTCTTTAATAAATGGTCCTGGAAAAACTGGCTTTTCACAGGCTAAAGATTAGATGAAATAGGGTGTATTCAGGTTGGTATGGCCATAGACAACATGCTGAAGATTAAACTAGACCCATGTCTACCACCATGCACTAAACTAAAGTCAAAATGGATAAAAGATCTAAATATTAAACTAGAAACAGTAAATCTACTGGAAGAACTACTGGTGGGAGTGTAAACTGGTGAAACCACTGTGGACATCAGTTTGGAGATTCCTCACATAACTACGATTAGAAGTCCCACTTAACCCATCTATTCCCCGTCTGGATATTTTCCCAGAAGAATTAAGATCATACCACAGTGATATATGTGCACCCATGTTTATAGCAGCACAATTTGTTATAGCTAAATCTTGGAAACAATGCAAATGCCCATTGACTGAGGAATGGATAAAAAAGTTGTGGTAGTTTAAGCAATGAAATATTACCTATAAAAAAGATAAATTTGAGGCTTTTGTAGGTAAATGGGTGCAACTAGAGGCCACACTCATAAGTGAAATAAATCAGACCCACATGTATAAACATTGTATTGTCTTCCTAGTGTGAGAATCTGAGAGTAAGTAAAATTTGAAAGGTAGTGTCTCTCTGGTGTAGGAACCAAAAGAGTCAGTAAAATGTACAATAGGTGATATGAAGGGGAAAGAAATTGCTTAACGAAAGGAACAACTGAGATGAGGGAAAGAAGAAAAAAGAAAGAAGGAAGGCAATATAAACATGCAAAATTGGTCAAAATATTTAAAAATTTTCGCATTAACTGTTCCTTTCAATATACCATCAGACATCAGCAGTACAGTTATCCCATAGCAGCTGATGTCTGATGGTATATTGAAAGGAACAGTTAATGCTAAATTCTTTTTTTATATTTTGACCAATTTTGCATTGTTATGTCTGGTAATGTGAGAAACTGATTTGAAGACAACAATATGTAATAGAACAACCACTGGTGAATTCCTACCATCTTGTCTAGTGAAACCTCATATTATGTCCAATGTTTTATTTAATAATTACTTTTTATTCTCTTTAATGGTTTGAACAATCTTCCATTCATACATCTGGTATTCTGAGCAATTCAGCTGAAGATCACAATATGTAATATAACAACCACTGTTAATTCCTATCATTTTGTTTTGAAACTCAGTATCACATTTAATGTTCTTACTTTGTTTTGTTTATGTCTATGATGTTGGTGTGCTGCTATTGTTCTTTTCTTTACTATTTCCTTTATAACAAAAAGAAATTTAAAATAAATAAATCCACTAGAAGACAAACTAGGTAGAAATATTGAAGATATGGGGGTAGGCAGAGAGTTCATACACAAAAACCAAACTGCATGGGAAATACTTCAAAGAATCAACAGCTTGGATCTCATCTTATTGAAAAGTTTTCATGCATCAAAAGAAGTCACCAATGGAATAAAAAGAATTAGGAAAAAAATTTAGCCAACTGTCCCTCAGACAAAGAACGTATAAATAATTTAAAAAGTAAAGAGAAACTGGTTTATGGGAATGGGAAAAAAAGAAGGAAGGGAAAAGAAAATATATATATATATATAAGATAGTTAAAATAGCTATACTACTAATTTCAGTTCATTTGAAAGATTAGTTTATGCTAATATTGTTTGAAGAATTAAATGCTGATATTTCATACTCTGAGTAACTAACTTAAAGATAACAATATGCAATATATTAACCATTGTTACCCTCCTATCATATTGTTTTAGAACCTTGTTTTTTTGTTTTGTTTTTTGCTTCTTTTTCTTTAAAATAAAATTTTTAAAAAATCAAGCCCCCCCAATTCAAAGACTCAACCCAAAAATGGGCATCTGAGATCAAATACACACCTCTCAGACAAAGAAATACAAATGGCAAATAAAAATATGAAAAATGTTCAATATCATTGGTCATTCAAGAAGTGCAAATTAAAACAACACTGAGTTTCATCTCACCCCAGAAACAATGGCTCTCATCAAGAAATCAACCAATAACAAATACCGGCAGGGCTGCTGTGGGGAAAAAGGAGCCATGCTCTAGTGTAGGTGGCAGTGTGCACTGGCATAACCACTGTGAAATCAGTGTGGAAATGCCCCCCAAAGAACTATGTATTTTCCCTAGGAACTGAAAACAGCATAGCACAGCCATGTATGTGCTCCTATGTTTATAGCAGCACAATGTGTCATAGTTAAATCTTGTAAACAAACCAAATGCCCATCAACTGAGGAATGGATAAAGAGGTGGCATTTTTATACAATGGAGTATTACTCAGCTATAAAGAAAGATAAACTCGAGGCTTTTATAGGTAAATGAATGTAACTAGAGACCTAACTCATAAATGAAATAAATCAGACCCACATATGTAAACATTGTATTGTCTTCCTAGTGTGAGAATCTGAGAGTAAGTAAAATTTGAAAGGTACAATATATATTATGAAAGGAAAAGAAACTGCTCAAAAGGAAAGAACAACTGGGATGAGGGAAAGAAGGAAGGTGAAAACACTATATACACATGCACAGATAGCTAAGATAGTTGTACTACTAATTTCTATTGGTTTATTGAAAGGAACAGTTAATGCCTAATTGTTTGATCAATTTTGTATGCCCATATCTGATAATCTGAACAACTACTTCGGTTTTTTTTTTTTTTTTTTTTTTTTTTTTGCGGTACTGGGGATCGAACTCAGGACCCTGTGCTTGCTAGGCAAGCGCTTATTCCACTGAGCTATATCCCCAGCCCTGAACAACTACTTTGAAGATAACAATATGCAATGTAACAACCATTGTTAATTTCCTATTGTCTTATTTTGAAATTCTACGTCTTTTTTTAAAATTCTCTTTAAAACAAAAATATACCTATTCTGAGAAATTGGACGCTAATGTCAGAGTTTCACGAAACTGAGCTACCTTTACAAAGTCCCAGATCAATATGGCCTGAATGTTACTATCTCTAGGCCTCCTGTTTCACAGCCTTAGGATAAAAGCATGCATTTCTTATTGAAGTGTAGTCATTTTTCATATATCCCATTTGTCTTTGCCAAACATGCTTAGGCAACCAGCCCAGAATGTAAGGTTATGGTTTATTTTATTAGACTTATAAAATATTAGACCCGGAATGAGAGGTAATCTGGTTGAACATTGTTTTGCTAAGAACACTGAGATCTGTGAATCAGAAGCAATTGGACAGATGCCATATAAGTTAATAGCAAAACTTACATTAAAATCTATGCTCTTTTGACATGATATCCTGTACCTATTGACCCAAATGTTTCAAATACCTTATCATTGGCTTTCTATCCCCATTTCATGGATCACAGCAGTAATCAATGTAAGGTGTGATTCATCAGACATGTTTGAAAACGTCAAACTACTCCCAAGTCCCATTCCCTGTATCAGTGGTGCCCACTTCCTCAGTATTATTACATTATTAATCATTCAACACCCTCTTATTTGGCAGTGACTGGACTTTGTTCATCTTGGTCCCCTCATAATATGGTCACATGCGGTGAGGAAAAGAAGTTATCTACAGAATGAAGGAAATATAATTTGGTAGAAACAATTACATAAGAAATGTGATCTCAAATGCCGTCTAGGTCCTTTGGCAAAGATCAAGTGAAGAAATGAGATTTGGAGCATGAAGGAAGGAATGACTTGCTGCTCTAAGGTATAACTTACAGGGATACGAGGAAGGCCGATACTGGAATTGGACTGTGCAGAGCCAAAGCAATTGTTAGGTGTAGAAGGAAGGGAGATACCGTTATAGTAATATAGGGTCACCTGGAATAAAGTACACGGGGTCCACAGAAGGGGATGAAAAGAGATGTAGTCTAAAATGTTAAAGTTGGGCTAAACTGTCAGCAGCCTCGAAGTTTACAATAAAACATAGGGAATGCTAGCTGTGTTCTGCCAAAGTTAAGGCGCCATTTTAAGCAGAGTAGCAAAAGTGCTTTATTGAAGGCATTTCAAAGGACTGTGGCTGAAGGGCCACAACAGTAAAGGTAGAAAGTCTATTTCAGACACTTTAGTATTCACACTAGATGATGAAAGTCTAAACTAGGGAAGTAGGATTGCAGGCAGGTTAGACTTCAGGAGCTATCAGAAGATAAGACAATGATTCATTGGATTCTGGTGATAAGAGAGAGGAGGGGCTACAGGTAACTGGAGATTCTAACACAGGTGACTGGTCTTTGATCAGGAAACTACTTTCCTGGAACAAATTAACTCTTGAGAGTCACAGGAGGTGTTTAACAATATGATAGAAATTTTTGTACTTCTACCTTTTATACCTCTTTTATGCCAGAAAAAGGCACATTTGTACATAATTTACACATATGCAGACAATTTTTTCATGAAGTTTCAGAAGGCTTTTGTGCTCCCTGAAGTCTGTAAGTGAACGGGACTCCAGATTACAAACCCTTCTGTTATAGGAAAAATTTAAATGTAGTACTATAAAACCTATATGTTCAGCAACTGACATGAGAATGGATAGCTTTGCTTCTAGCCCTCTCCATTGTTCTGCACACTGATGTAGAGACCAGGGGTGACACAGAAAGCACTTGTTATAGGGTAACCATGGAGGAGGCGCACCCACAAAGTACAAACCAAGCACAGAAGGGGACAAAGAATACACACCACCCCTTCTCAGGTTGCTCGAAGTCAGGGCAGAGGGGTGGCTCTGAAGGAACCAACCATTCTCCATGGTTTTACTACTTTTCACTTTTGAGTCTCCCTTTAGTACTCGCGATATCACTGCGATCTTAACAAAGAAAAATCAGTAGATCCATGTCACAGGGTGAAGTGATCAGAGTTTACGGAGAGGATTTCTTTGCCAAGGTTACATGCATTTAGTAGCAGAGATGGGAGCAGGTCTGTTTCATTGCTCTTCAGTGCTTATTCCTCTAAGGACAAGTAGGCCTGAGACATCAAGATGAATTATTTGCTTTTTACTTGGGTGCTAACCCAGCTTTCCCATCTCACACTGATAATGCTGTTAAGAGCGGATAGTGTTCAGCACACTGCAGGAGCACAGCACCATAAGGCAGTGGGGAGGCTTTGGTTGGGACCATTAAAGATGTTGTCTGCAGTTTTAATCACACTTAGGTTCAAAAGCCAACAGTGCCACTGACAACTCTGAATATGGCCAAGTTGCATAACTTGCCAGACCTTGAGCTTCCTCATTTTTAAAATAAGGATAAAAATATTCAACTCCAAATTTTCTGGTTGAGATTTAACAATGACGATATCCTTTTTAAGTGCTGGGTATTCTTCTGAGGGGTTCAGTAGACACAACAATTTCTCTGAAGGTATCAGTTCTATCTGAAAGCACACAACATCAATCCTCTTCTTTTATATTACACTCTGTCTGGGGCAATCAGTCCTCCAGAATGATCTACCAGCTGGCCTGCCTGGAAAAACACAGTTTAAATGTCTATCTTTCCAGAACAGAACGTGTAAAACTCTTCTGAGCCCTTAATACTTGAAGACTAAGCATTTACACACTTAATGGTAGTCCATTTTTAAACACATAAGATCATAAATAGAGAACAATATGACTGGATGTGGAACATTCCTGATGAGAAGTATTGTTGTGGAATCTGTGTCTTGGAATATTTCAGCTATATTTATTGCCCTTACAATAGCTCAAATCTATTCACATATTGAGATGGTCATTTGCAGCACTTGAAGGCCACCAACCAGTTCAGAAATAAAACCTCTAGTGAACTGTGTCTTAATCTAACAAATAATCTAGCTGTTTCAAAAACATTGAAAGTGATATTTTCCTCTGAAGTAGTTAACCTCTTATTACAGAAATAAAATGGAAAAAACCAAAAAGTATTTAATATATAATATGCATCCACTTGCCAATTTTGTGACTTTAGATAAACTTGTGTACTCTGAACTTTATTTTTCAATTTAGCTCTTTATTTTTCAACTGATTATAACAGCCTTATCACCCCTACACACTCCTATGAAGATTATAGACACTCATATTTAGCTGAGGAATGATTCTCTTTCTGAGCTTCCTTCTCCCATTCTATCATTTCCAGTCAAAGTTCACAAGAGTCATTGTGTTTAAGGACACAAACACCATGGAAATAATATTCCTGGGAACCACTCACTATTCTAGATCTACTCTTCCTGCACCCATTAAACACAAGTAACAGGAATGTTTAGTGATCAATTTCCTTAGATGCATAGCGTGCTGGCTAACATGGGCTCTGTAATCACCTAGGTTCTGGATGGAATCACGGCCCGACCAACTGCAGCTTATGCAGACCTTATTTTGCTGATCTGTAAAAACAAGTACTCCTTCCTTGGAGCTGTATTATAAGAGATTTGTTGAAATTTAATGGCCACATCAGACATTTCACTCATTTAAAACCCTAAATTGAATGATTTTTCATATATCCATATAGTTGTGTAACCATTACCATAATCCAAATTTAAAGCATTTTTCTTACCCTAGGAAACAGGTGACCTACTTTTTGTGTTTATGGATTTGTCTATTCTTATTATTTAATGAAGGTGTAATTATACAACATATGATATTTTAACTTTGCCCTTTCATTTAGCATAATGTTCAAAGTTCAAGGTTCATTCATAATATCTGTCTATTACTTATTACTTATTGCTTAATAATTTTTCATTGCACAAATACACCACAAGCTATATTTAAATTGTGTCCTTTTTCTCAGTAGTATTAATAATGTTGCTATGCACATACATAAGATTTTTTTGTGGACAAATGTTTTCATTTTGTTGGGGAATATATGCAGAATTAGAACAGTTGGGTCATGTACTAAGTCTATAGTCAACTTTGAGGAGCTGTCATACTATTTTCCAAAGTAGTTACGTCTCTTTACATTTCTACCAGCAATATGAGTGCCCCAGTTTCTCCACATCACTGTCATCATGTATACTATTCTGTCCATTTTACTACAACCATGCTGGTAGGCACGTGGTGTCTGATTTTGGTTTTAATTTATATTTCTCAAATGACTAATAGTTCTCACCATCTTTTGTGTTCTCAGTGTACATCTGTATAATTTTCTGGGAAATGTCTGTTTAGATCCATTGCCTGTTTTTAAAAACGGGATGCTTATCTTTTTCTTATTGAGTTTTAAGAGTGTTTTTTGTATTCTGTATACAAATTCCTTAGGGAAAAAATGGTTTACCAGTATTTTCTGTTATGTATATTGTATTTTCATTTCTTTATGATAAAGTTGACCGCACAAAGTTCTATATTTTTATAAAGTGAAATTTTTAATTTTTTTCTTTTTAAGATATTTTTTGATGTTGTAACTAAAAAGCCATTTTAAAGCCCAAGTGCCCAAGAATTTAGTCCTAGATTTTCTTCTAAGAGCTTTTCAGTTTTATCTCTGACCTTTAGGGCTACGGTCCATTTTTCTTATTGTATGAAAAAATAAAAGTTTCTAATCAAATAATAAGGTAATAACAATAGTTATTACATTGTGTACCATTATCATTTTAAGTTAATGTTTGCATATGATGTAAGGTTAGGAACCAATTCCATTCTATCTCACGTAGATACCCAAGTATTCTACCAGTGTTTGTTGAAGACTATTCTTTCCACTGCTGGCAGTGTTGGCAAAAATAAATTGATCCTAAATGTTAAGAGTCTGTGTCTGGGATTTCAGTTCTCTTTTACTCACATATGTTTCTTTGTTTGTGTCAGAACCACATGGTCTTAGTTTATAATCGAGTTTTGCAGTAAGTTTTGAAAGCAGGAAGTGTAAGTCCTTTTATTTTGTTCTTTTTCCGGATTATTTTGGTATTCCAGGTCTCCTGCATTGCTGCACGTATTTTACTATCAGTGCATTAACTTCAGCAGAAAAGACAGCTGAGACTTTGATAAAGGGTGTATTGAATCTGTAAATCAATATGGGGAAAATTGCCATTTTATTAATTAATATTTATGAATGTAATTGTTCTCTGATTCACAACTATGGCGATATCACTCCTTTTATTTGACTCTCTAGTTATCTTTAACAATGATTTTACTTTCAACATACAAGTTTGTAATACTTTCATCAAATTTATGCCAAAGTATTTTATGCTATACTATTATTAAATGTATTATTTATTTTTTATTTTTTATTCTCTTTAACAGTTTGATCAATCTTACATTCTTTTGTCTTACATATGTCATTGGTGTTTTGCTATTGTTCTTTTCTTATTCTCTTTAAAATAAAAATTTTTTGAAAAGAACGAAAACAAAATAACAAAACAAAGACAAAAACAAAACAACACAAAAACAATAAAAGCAATACAAAGATAAACTCAAGGCTTTTACAGGTAAGTGGACACAACTAGAGACCATACTCAAAAGTGAAATAAATCATACCAGCATGGGTAAACACAGTATTGTCTCACTAGTGTAAGAACTTGAAAGAGTGAATGAAATCTAGGAGGTACAATAGACATTGTAAAACGAAAGGAAACTGCTCAAAAGGCAAGACCTGGGATGAGGAAAAAAGAGACAAGAGAGAAAGGAGAAAATATGTATATATGTATACACAGGATAGCTAACATAGTTGTACTACTGGTTTTTATTGCTCTATTAAAAGGAAAAGTTAATATTTAAGTGTTTGATCAATCTTACATGTTTCTATTTGTTTATCTGAGTAACCAGTTTGAAGATATCAATATGTAATACAACAGCTATTTCCTATCACCTTGTCTGAAATTCTGTATTGCTTGTATTGTTTTTGTGTTATTTTCTAAATGTAGGTGTTTTTGTTAATACGTTTTCATTCTTTTACCTTTAAAATAAAAAATGCAAAGAAACATAACAATACAGGATTTCAAAACAAGATGAGAGGAAATTAACAATGGTTGCTGTATTACATATTATCTGCAAAGTAGTTGCTCAGATAGCTAGATAGAGACATGCAAGATTAAATAAATAAACATTAACTGTTCTTTTCAATAAACTAATAGAAATTAGTAGTACAATTATCTTAGCTATCTTCTGTGTGTGTATATTATATAATTTATTTTATATATATTATATATATGCATATATTTCCCTTCCTTCTTTCTTTCTTTTCTCTTTTCCTTCATCCAAGTTGTTCTTCCCTTTTCAGCACATCAGGCAAACAGAATGAACACAAATAATCAAGCTTATGCTGCACCTCATACTTCTTGAAAAAGAACCAATCAAGCCCAAAGCCCAGATAAAGGAGGAAATTATAAAGATCAGAGCAGAAATTAATGCAATTGAGATGAAGAAAACAATGCAAAGAATTAATGAATCCAAGAGTTGGTTCTTTGAAAAAAAATAATAAAATTGATAAACCCCTAACCAACCTTATCAAAAAAAGGAAAGAAAAAACTCAAATGTATTGTTTCTTAGTTTCATTTTCAAAATATTCATCTGTAGGGTATAGAAATGTAATTTACCCTTGTAAGGGTATCTTACGTACTGAAACCACAGAGAAATTGTTTGTTGGCTTTAACTGTTTTACCTCATCATTTTTAAGTTTTGGTTTATAAAATTATAAAATCTGCAAACAGATAGTATCACATCCTTTTTTGAAAATTGGACATTTTATGTCATTTTTTACCCTAATTTCCCCAGCTAGAACCTGTAGTTCACTGTTGAACAGAAGTGCCGAGAGCTGAAATCCTGTATCCAGGATTCAGTCCTCAGTACTGAACAAAGTTTGTTCAAACTTTCACCATTGTTATTATGTTAGCTATGAATTTTCACAGATACCCTTTACTAAGTTGAGAAAGGTGTCTTCATTTCCTAGTGTTCTGAGTGTTTTCATTAAGTATTTTATTTTGTCAAAATCTTGTTTTCTGTATGTACTAAGATTACCATGCAAGATTTATTTTTTATTCTGTTGAAACTGGATATTATATCATAGACTTGAGATATGAAGGCACTTTTGTGTTGCTAGGATAAAATCTTTATCATACATATCATTTTATATGATTTAGATTTAGTTTTCTAGACTTTTGCTGAGGACTGTTTACACATACCCACAAGAGTTACTATTCTCTGCTTTATTTTTCCTGTGGCATCTTTATCTAGTTTTGGTATCTGGGTGATACTGGCCTTGTGGAAAAGGAATTATTCTTTCCTCAAACTTTTGAAAGAATTTATTTTTTAAAACTAATATAAAATATCTTTGTTTCTTTAAATCAGTAAAATTCACCGGTAAAACCAAGTATGCACTTTGAAATCTTCATTGTTTAAGTCTGACATCTCGATCCCTTTACAGCTTCTCTTGCTCAACTCCTTTTTATTCTCACTATGTGAGTCATACATCCCTATTTCTTTGACTGTCCGAAGATGTGTTGCTGAAACCTAGACATTTTAGGCAATATACTGTAACAAAACTGATCATGATATGCTAACCATGGTTTCTTGTTTTCATTGCTTGATTATTTTGTTTTTGGTTTGGTCTGTTTTTGTTATTATTGCTGTTGTTTGGGGTTGTTTTTTGTTCGATTTGTTTTGATTCTTTCTCTCTCTCTCTCTCTCTCTCTCTCTCTCTCTCTCTCTCTCTCTCTCTCTCTCTCTCTCTCTCTCTCTCTCTCTCATCCTCTTCCTCCTTCTCCTTCTCCTCCTCCTCCTTCTTCGCCTTTCTTTCTTCTTTTTCCTCTTCCTCCCCCTCCACTTCCTTCTTCTTCTTCTTCTGTTAGTTTAGTTAAATCCCTTTGAAAAGTCTTTTCCCAGTAGTGTCCATGGTTGGGTATGTGCTGTCTCCCAGATCACCAGGCTGCTCTGCCTACATTGTTACTACGTTCAATTATTAGTCTCCATTAGTTGCTATCTGATTGTACTATTGCTTATTGCTGGTCATAAATTACTCAAAAGTGAGATCTTTTATGATACTCATACTGCCTGTCTTTGAAGGTGCATTAACCATAACAGGGCTCTTCCTACATGTCCGCTTTCCTAACATTTTCCTTCTTACTCTGAGTATCATGCAGCTACTAGCCTTCTTTTAACTGATCATCTTTAAGATCCCTATTGTGTTTCCCAGTGACATTAAGTATGCACTTCTTCAAACTCTATTCCAAATTCAAACTCAGCTCCTTTGCTGAGATCTCTGGAGTTCTCTATTCTTAAGATCTGCTTCCACATCTGGGTCAAAAGCTTATATAATTAATTACTATACAGAGCCAAGGACAGAACAGTGGCTCACATTTCCCACAGTGATATTTTTTTTTTGTATAGAAAAGTTCTGAGAAGGGGTAGTTGCCCCTGGTATCCTCACATTCCCTCTCCTAGTATGCATTTTCTCTCCTATTCAGAAGCTGGGGAAGTGGTCTTCAGGGTCCAGTATACTTGGATTGCCATCCTGGGGACAAGCTTTTATTGCTCAAGTGAGAAGTGATTGCTGGAAGGGAGACTTAACTTCCGAGCTATTACTACCTAGAATAGGACTCATGTAGTATGGAGATGTAGGCCTAAGAGATGGCCTTACCTTCCTCTAATAGTGAAATCAGAGACTGAGACTGGGAGCCAAGTTGAGAGGCCATCCTCTTGAGGGCATAAGCCCCGAGCACAGGGTCCAGCACACTAAGATTTGTGGAAAACACTTATGGGGATGGATCTTGGTTCCAATGACACATGGTCTCACTGTTTTAACCAAGATTTAGTAAGATGTTTTTATAAGAATTTCTCCATTTGCTTTATGCTCTGACAAAAATTCGAGACAATTTAGTCTTTTTAAAAAAAATTTTAGTAGGTAAATGTTTCACATAGTGAAGATGCCATTGCATTCTTCACACAGGTGTGTCCCTTCATGTTGTTTTGTGAATTAACAAACACTCCATTTCAATTGCTTAACATATTACTTGCCCTGTATAAAGGACTAAAAATAATAATCTCAGTACTTTATTGTCATAATTTTCTACCAATCTGATGATAACCTAATTATGCAACCCTGTGCAATAATTTAATATACAAAAGAGTATTTTAAGTAGAGTTTCTTTTATATAACTTCATAAATTTAAAGTTTACATATCTGAAATATATAGTCAGATAAACTTTGGTAAATTTACACACTTATACGCTCATCACCCAAAACAAGATATTTAATATATCAATCATTCCAGAATGTTTCCCACATATCGTTAAATACATCTAATTTGTTTAGAGTAAATACTTAAGCTCAGTAGAGACAACTACTCTCCTGATTTCTCTCATTTTAGATCAGATTTCCTTGTTAATGATCTTAACATAAATGTAATTATATAGTATGTATATCTTTCTAGCTTTGTTCACTAAATATGCTTCTGAGATTCAGCCCTGTTTTTGCAGATGTGCATATGCCATTCCTTTTGACTGTTGAGAAGTTTCCATTGTGTGGAGATGGCACAGTTTATCCATTTGCCTCCTGACTGGCAGTTATTTCCAGTGTTTCACTATTAAGGATATAGCTGCTATATAAATTAGTGTAATTTATATCAACTCACTTTGTGGACATAAATTTTCCTTTCTCTTATGTAAATATCCAGAGATGAAATTTGACTTTCTAATGTTTGTTATTCTAATGCATATGCAGTATCATTTCATCATAGCTTTAATTCACATTTCCCTGAAAACTGGCAGTGTTGAGCTCTTTGGCAAATATTGATCTACATTTTTGTCCTTTCAAGTCCTTTGTCCCTTTTCACTGGGCTGTTTGTCTATCGTTATTAGGTAAACAGAATATTTAGAATTATTATATTCTTTTTAATAACTCCGTAACCTTATGAAATGATTATTTGATTGCTGGTAATGTCTTGTACTGCAAAATCTTTATGTGTCTGTATACTATAAATACTGCTACCTCGACACTCTTCTGACCAATATTACCCTATTTAAATCATTTCTACCTCTTCGCTTTTAGCCAATTTTTGTCTTCATGTTTTACTTTTTCTCCTTTAATGACAATGCAGTTCAGCTTCGTTTTGTACTCAATTTGACAACTGCAACTCTTAATTGCAGCCTTTAGACCATTAGTTTAATGTGAATATCCATATGTGTGGGTTTATATCTACCATCCCACTTGCTTTCTGGTTTCCCATGCATTGCTTATTTCTGCTTTTCTTTTTTTATGGCTACCTTTTACACTCCACTTACCACTTTTGTGGGCTTGCTGGCATTCCCTCTCTGTGTATGTAGTTGTCTTAGAATTTAAAGTTTACATTTCTAGTTTATCATTACCTAACTGCCAGTGGTATTAGTCAACTTCCCACAGTGTATAAAATTTTTATGATAATATCCAGTTTGTTCCTTACCTATTGTTGCAACTGCTGTCATACATTTTAAATTTATGTCTTGTAAGTCTCACACCGAATTTGTATTCTTTTTTATTTAGTCAATGTCCCTTAAATAAGAAGGAAACATCATATATTTACTCATAAAGTTAGGATTTCTGATGATCCTCATTTCTTTGTGTAGACTGACACTTTTATTAGGTATCGTTTCTCCTCAGCTCATAGAACTTTCAATTACATTTCTTATAGTTCAGTCATGTTTGTGGAGAATTCACCCAGCTACGCTGCTTCACTAACTCTTCCTTTTCCCTTAATTTTGAGAAGAAATTTTTCACTGGGCTTAGAACTCCAGCTTGACATATTTTTAATTTTATAGTCTTTATCTTTCTGTATTTTAAAGATGCTTCACTATCAATATATTTTCATGTGTTTTGTAAAGAAATATTCTGCCATTCATGTTTCTGGTCTATATATGAACTATTCTTCCTCTGGCTGCATTTAAGATGCTTTCATTTATCACTGCTTTTGGGCAACTTGACCATAAGGTCTCATTTTGTAATTTTCCGTTTTTTGTATTCATATGTCATTGAGATTCTTGGATCTATAGTTTTATTCTTTTCATCAAATTTGGAATGTTTTAGCAATAATTTCTACAAATATTTTTTCTGTTATTTTCCATTTCCTCTCTCCTTTGGCAACTCTGCTTATTTGTAAATTAGGTTGCTTGACATGGTCTTACAACTAGCTGCTGTTATTTTTATAACTTTTTAATCTAATATTCAGGCTCAATCATTTTGAATTAAACCTTGTTCCCTGATAGATATATTTTTAATAATTACCTTTGCACTCTGTTCTGGAATGCAGTTAAGACATCCTGCAAATTTTTTCATCCTCTTGGAGTCTTGATATTTAGTTTTGCTGGGTTAGATCAAAGCAATTCTAAGTCTAGGACCAGTTTTTCCTCAATACTGGGGCCAGATCTGTCTGTATATGTTATCCAATGATCTTTGAATTTTGAGGTTTTCTAGTCTCACTAGTGGGAGCAGCACTAATTCCAACCCAATGTACGGGCAAGACCTTCTTATCTCTTAGCATTTTGAGTGATTCTTTCCCAGGCCTCCCACACACAAGCTGATGAGTGGTAGGCTGAATACTTAAGGGAGTATTCCTGCAGATTTCCTGAATTGTGTTGCTACAGATCTCTCACTTCTAGTTATAATTCCAGCAGTGTAAATTCATCGTTTATAACTGATATTAGGAGTTACTTAGTCTGATATAATGTCTTGTCAGATACATGTTTTGTGAATATATTCTCTGCTTTATACCTCCTTTAATTTTCCAAGCAATGTCTTTGGTTAACCAGAAGCTATCGACACATAGTAAAAGTCAATATTTATAGGATACAATATAATGTTTTAAAACATGTTTACAGTATGGAACGATTAACTCAGACTAGTTAATAAATCTTCACATACTTATCATTTTTTATAGTAAAGATATTTAAATTCTACTTCTAACAATTTTGAGCTACAATATCTTATCCACCATTCGATCCAATAGATCGCTGAAGTTTACACCTCCCATCTGAGTGAATCTTATATACACTTTTATCAGAATCTCTCCCCCCTTTACCCAGTGCCCCCTCTTCCCAGCCTTTCATAGCCATCACTTGATCATTCTATTCTCTGTTTTGTGAATTTAACATTTTTACGTCCCTCATCAAATGAGATGACACAGTATGTTTAGTTGCTTGCTTTGTCCAGTAGAATTATTCTGTTGAGGTGCATGGAGTTGTAGTCCTTTTCATTTCTTTCTAAAACGTCTTTCAGAACATTTTGGAGTGCAGGTTTGGCGGTCATGAAGTTCTTTAGATGTTCGTTGTCATGGAAGTATATTGTTTCACCTTCAGTTTTTAAAGACAAGTGTTGTGGGGTACATCAATATGGGATGGAGGTAGTTTTCTTTTACAGCTTGCAATACTTTACTTCAAGCTTTCCATAACTTTAGCATTTGTGTTGAGAAGTCTGCTGTGATTCTGATTGGCTTGGCTTTATAGGTGATTTTTTTCTTTTCTCTCACAGCTTTTAATATTTTGTTCTTGTTTTGAATTTCTAGACTGTTATACAGCTTGGTGTAGTTGTTTTCTTGCTTTTTCTTTCTTTTTTTTCTCATAGCTAATTGGAGTTCTCTGTGGCCAGCTTACTGTATGTCAAATTGTTTGCCCTGCTTGGGAATTTCTCTGTCATTACTTCTATGAACAGGTTTTTTTATATTGTTTGTGCTGCTTCTACTTTTTCATTGACTGATCAATCTTGTGTCATTCTTCTTTGCATCATCTAGCAGTTGTTGGATTGATGTTTTGTGGTCCATTTCTACTTGTAAGAAATCATATTTTTATCCTATCTTATATATCTGAGATTCTGTCCTTATTTTGTCTTATACTGCTGCATATATTTTAATGTAAGTTTTAATCTGGATATTTGTTTGAGTCTGTTTCATGTGGTAATTATTAATTTTCCATCTTTAACCACATGAACTAGATTTGTGGTTATATAACAAAATCTGAAACAACCAAGAAAATTGTACACAGTAACTATGCCCTCAGTGTGGTGACTTTATCCATACCTATTTAAAGTGGTTAGGGGAAAGAGTAGAGATGAAGGAGGAGGAAGAAGAGAAGGAGGAGAAGCAGAAGGAGAAGAAGAAGAAGAACAAGAAGAAAGAACAAAAAAAGAAGGAGGAGGAAGAGGGGGAAGGAGAAAAGAGAGGAGGAGGGCAGAGGAGGGAGGAAGAAGAGATTAGAAGTAAGGTTGTAGGGCAAAGGAAGATAACTCAAACTTTTGGAAACTGGTAAAGCAGACAGGAGGGAAGAGAAAGAGAAAAAAAAATGAACATAATAACAACAAAAAACTAGAAACACTGTTCACACTCACATAAAAACAGCAACAATCAAGAAAAAACAAAAAAATGTTCATTTCATGGCATGTCTCTG
>PVLD010006753.1:80258-97767 GCA_004027595.1 Dinomys branickii
TCAGGCTGATTTACGGCTGTGAAGCTGGAATCCAATTCGTTCAGCCTGCTACACTCCATGTGCCCCCCCCCCCCCCCCCCCCCCCCCGCCCGCTGGCTTGAACTCCACTCCCTGCTGGCTTGAACTCATCTTCCAATTTGAATTTGGCAGCCTCACCCTGACACTACCAGCCACTAGATGGAGCTAGTCTGCACCTGTTCTGATTTCTGAGCTTAGCTGATCCCTCTCCAAGATGCCTACTGGCCAATTGCCCTCACCTGGGTGATACCCGAACCCAAATAACTCACCAGCCACAGCAGTCTGCTGTGTCCACTAGTCCATTCCGCTGGTGTGTTTCTCCATATTTGAGGCCGCTGGGGTTGCCAGTAGTCACTGTGTGTCTGTAGATTCAAGCTGGCTCTCCCACATGAGCCAGGCCTCAGGCAGAAAGCAACTCTTGCCACCACCCACCAAGTACTTTCTCTTCATTAAAGTCTCTCTCTTCACTCTCCCTGTGGGCTTCAATTCTCACTTCAGATCCTTGCTGGGTCCCAGGGACCCACTTCCCTCATCCTTCTCTTTCTCACATTGCTATATTCCGGCATCTGGATACCAAATCTCAGTGAGGCTCTTTTTCTGAGGTACACCACTCCACTATCTTTCCCTAATGATTGGTGATGATGAGCAACTTCTCATGGGTCAGTTAACTGTATGCTTTTTTTTTGGAAAAGGTCTCCTTAGGTTCTTTACTTGTCTTAAATTGGGTTGTTTACTTGCTATTGAGTTTCTTCAGTTCCTTGCATTTTTCACATATTAGCATTTAGTAGATAAATGGTTTTGAAATATTTTCTCCCAATCTATTGTTTGTCTCTTCAACCTACTGTTATTTTTGCTGCACAAAAGCTTTTAGATTCAGTGCTATTTGTTTATTTATACTTTATTGTTTGCATTTTCAGGATCATATCCAAGAAATATTTGCTACCTGTATTCTCTTTGCAAGTTTTATAGTTTCAACTCTTATTTCAAGTCTTTACCCCATTTGAGTTCATTTTTTGTGTATGTGTGACAGAAGATTCCTGCTTGTAGATATCTAGTTTCCTAATCTTTTCTTGATGCACACTTTTTTCTCAGTTGCATTTTCTTAAAAAAAATCAGTTAAAAATTAATTAATTATAAATATATGCCTTCATTTTGTGGTTCTCAATACTTTTCCATTGGTCAATGTTTCTGTTTTACTGTCAGTACCATGTTGTTTTGACTATTATAATTTTGTAGCAGATTTTGAAGTCAGCTAGTGTGGTGCTGCCAGGTTTGTTCATTTTGCTTATGACTGTTTATCTACTTAAAGTCTTTTGTGGTTCTATAAGAAATTTAGGATTATTTTTTCTGTCTCCATGAAAAATGACACTGGAATTTCTGTAAGCATCATTCTTCTAGGTCATGTTTACTAGAATGTTCCCATTAGAAAGGCAGTTCCCATAAGAAGTTGTCTGCTTATGTTTCTTAGTACATGACTTTTTTTCAAAAGTGAAGTATCACACAGACACTTGCGTGTGAATTTATGTCAATAGCTTATCAACCATAGAGACTATCATTGAATTTCTATATTCTCAGTCCTGGTCTACCAACTAACTCTAAAGTCAAATGGAAAATAATCAGCTTCCTTCAATTAGGCAACATCTTACAGAGTCAATAAAGTGAGCTGAACTGCAATTGCTTGCATTAAAGCTAGCTTTGTTTGAATTTGGATTTAGATCTCACATGCTAATGGGATTGAAGCAAACAATGCTAATATTTTGTGTTTGATATTTTGCTCACTCATATTCATAAGGATATTTTTAAAAGAGACCTGGAGAATGTTGAAAGACTAACATTCTTTGAGTCATAAGCTTCTCATGTAATCCACATGATAATTTTTCAGATATTATTTTCATCAAACAAAGAAAGGAAGAATCATCTGGAGGCTGAGTGAACAGAAGATTGAAATCACATGGTTGATGAGAGCACTAAGAAAAGACATAACAGCTTGTCTTACATAAAGTGTTTTAACTTTCAAATAGTTTCACTCATAATACTTTATCTAATACTATAAATAAATCATACAAACTATTCCCAGGTTATAGATGGCAAAACTGAAGCTTGTTTGCTTATTGATGGTCACCAACCTGCCACTAAAACAGGGTAATGCATCTTATAACTCATGGTGAGACAGTCAGCTGTCATATCACACTCCCACGTCACAGCAGAGGATTAATTCCATCACCGTTGCTACTCTTCACATAAAATCCATGGGCACTTACCTTATTTTTGAAGAGCAAAAGCAACCTGGGGAGAAGAGATGTAAGTGTTTCTTCCATAGCACAAAGGGGAAAAAAATAACCATACTGATCTATTTAAATCAAAGTAATAGATGTTTTAGGGTTGGATAAGTAGAAATCTATAATATTTCATTTGGTGGTTTTGGCATGTGAGTACAAAATTCTGTGTTTGAGTAAGCTTTCATTTCAGTCACTCTAAACCACTTGATCATATTTTACCTTTAACTTATTCTGTTACTTTTTTTCTCACCACTCATTCAACATAAGTACAGTAAGAGTAAATATAATTTTAAATCAACACAAGGTAAAAGAATAAATAGATTGATTTAGTGGGTTTGCTTCTGACTGGTTTGCTTCTCAGCTAATCCTTACTTATCTGTTGTGAGCCCTTGACACATCCACAGTTGTTCACAAAATATCATTACTCCACATAAAATGCAATGTAATGGAAGATAGTAACAGTAGGAATGGGGAGAAGAGTCATAGTCTCTAATATTACCAAGTTTTCAATGAGCACTTGTGAAATGAATAAATGATCATATTCAGTGAACATTCGTGTCATTGAATTGGTAAAAGTTAGGAGAGGTGGAAAAGAAAAGGGAATGAGTAAAGGATGACTTCAGTGTTTCTGCCTTGGAGTCACTGACAGAAAATTCAGGAATATGAAGAGATTCTAAGGGAGATATAATAAGCTTATCTAAAAATTAATCAGTCTGAAAGGTCTGTGAGCCTGCCATATGAGGATGAAGTAGATTGATGAAAGATGAATGGATCTGAAGCAAAATAAAAGTGCTCTAGAATGGATATTTATGCTACAATGTCGTTTCACATACAGCTAAAAGTCAAAAGGCTGAATAAGGGTCATTTATCATTCACAGAATATGTATCAATGCACTAGGCTCATCTTAGCATACCAGGACAAGTGACAATTATTGGAGAAAATCAATACATAGTAGATAAAGTAGAGGAAATCGTTTTAAGTATGAGAGAACATAAGGTCAGAATTTCTTCTGTTGTTGAAATATTTAGGCATATTTTATGGAATTAAGATATCATTTACATTTGTGTGTTTTCTCCTTCACAGTTCAGAAAATGCTCAAGCCCTTACAACCTTACAGAGTATGTTTCATATTTATACTGTATTATCCAATTGCCTGAACTAGGAATCAGGGTTCAGACTGCTTTGAAAAACACTGCTGGTTTCCCACCCAACATCTGTTCACATCGCCTGCTAGAAAGAGCCCGACTCTACTGAAGTTTTCAGTATTTTTTACTAAGTCAGCCTCAACCCCCTCAATGGTGATGACTCTTAAGCTAAATCAGCAGCAGTGTCTGGAGCAGCAATGTCTGGAGATATTTCTGTCTTTCTGGGGAAAAGAAGAACAACTCACATTTAGCACATAGAGGCCAGTGTTTCTTCTAAACATCTAATAAGGTACAGTAGCAAGGAAGTATCCAGCCCAAAATGTCAATATGAAAATCTGTTCTATCTTCCTATAAAGAAGGATGAACAAACCTACAATTTCAATTAAACTAGAACAAATGTCTTGAGGTAAGAGTTCAGTTGTGGAATGTAACACAGTAGCGGCACATTAAGCAGAATGCAAGATCAACACCACAGGTATCCATTTTCTAGTTCAGGAGTGCCCCCACCCTTGTCCAAAATGAATGCCTTTCAAGATTCCTAATGGCTGCCTGAAACTGCGGATACACGGGGTTGAACCCTCTACCTACCACTGTCTTTCCCATACATGTAACAGGCAAATATGATAGAGTTTAATTTGTCAATGAGGCACACTAGAGAGGTTAATAACAATAACTAGTAATAAAATGGAGCAATTACACCAAGATGAATTAATTAAAATTATGTGAAAATTGTCTCTTATTCTCTTTCAAAATATCTCATGGCATGATACTCACCCCTTCTTGTTAGGATGTGAACGATACAGTGTACAATAGATGAAATGAAGTGGAGTGACTGATGTGGGTCTTCCTTCCTACAAAGCATTAGGTTACTACATCCTAGAGGGGCTGAGTTAGAACAACACAAGATTTCATCATGCTACTTAGAACGATGTGTAATTTCAACTTTATGAGCTAGTGACAGAATTTTCTACCTAGTATTTTAAGACTGTGCATAAGAGGAGTCTACTGCATTCATGGTCATATACACATTCTTCTCCTTAAGGGTGGACTGGACCTACTGACACACTTCTAGAAACAACAGTATGTTAACAGTGAAAAAGTGTCACTTTTGAAGTTAAATTATGAAAAAGGACTATGGCTTCCATGTTGGGAGTCCTCTCTTCCATCACTTAACTTGAGGAAAGCCCACTGCCATGCACTGAAGTAGCATGGGAAGGAACTGAGGCTGACTAAAGACTGTGAGGCTCAGCTTGGGAGCAGTTATTTCCCTACTCCCACCTTCCCTTGAGGCAGCAGCTTTGGTTGACAGCTGAACTGTGATTTGAGAGATGCTGAGCCTGTACACAGATTTCTAATCCATAGAACTGTGAGAAGATATATATTTGTTCTTTTAAGCTACTGTTTTTTTGAAGTCATTTTTATGGAACAATAGTACAGGCCATGATGTCTAGATATCTTGGCACTTGCCAACAAAAATCAGCCTCCATAGTCTTTTTGCTGTATTTTCTCTACATCTGTGGCCAGAAAGGTACCTTTATGGAAAAATCCCAGTGTCAGTTTTATAAGATCTATGTATGTGTCATCCTGTATTGGTTCCAGGTTCTGTGATAATTTCTCATATGTTAACTAATCAGAGACAAGATATAGTGGACAGGGAGTGGTCACTGAATTCCAATAGATCTCAACTCAAAGCACAACAACCTCCCCACTTACTAGTGGATCATGGTCAAAGCAAATAAACCTGGATCTCATCATTTGCAAAGCAGTACTAAAACAAGAAAAGTACAAGATACAATTAGATCACAGAAAAGGAGCAGCAAGTCTAGCTGGGAAACTTTAGAGAAAGCACTCTACCAGAAAGGACACTGAAGCAGATTTAACAAGGACAATGGAAGAAACAGCACTTTTGGTACCAGCAACAGAGTTTGAAAGGTCTGGCAACTTGGACAGCCTGAACCTGAAAGATTGCATGGCTGAAGAGGAAAAAAGCAAACAATGAGACTGAGGGGACTGACAGGGTACAGATCTTTGCAGAAAAACCTTAGACTTCTTCACAGTGATGATTTGGACTCTTTGTGGTTTTAAGTGGGGATCATGAAATAAATACATTTATGCTTTGTAATTTGCATTATGCAAGGCTGGTGGTCTCTATCTCCAATATTCACTTCTGTTGCTTTAGTCCAAAAGCAAATGTAGACGATGTTTAGTGTATGGGCATAACTGCATTTCAAATTATAGAAATAGAAAAAAAGGAATGTGTTTTTCCCACACATGTTTCATAATCCTTGGGATAAAGTTTACAGGGGGAAGCCAACATAGAGACTAGAAAATATTTAGAAAAGCATTTAGTTAATTACTTAATCCAGTCTCTTAGCAAATCTGTAGGGAATGCCTTCTGTGTGCTAAAGACTCCTAGGTGTTTGGACACAGAGGTGACAAGACACACACAGATGCTTTTCTGGTGGAGCTTGTGATACGGTGAGTCAGAACAAGTAAGTTGCAATAGCCATAAGAATAAACTTTATGAACTGAAATTGATGAAATGTGTATAGATCGTAATTGTAATGATTCCAATTGATATTTAATATGATTGCTTTATTAAAAATATTTGTTAAAATATAATATCAAACATATATTTAATGATGACTGGACAGAAAGACAAACAGAAAATACAGAAAGTTCTAGCAAACAAATCTAGTATAGGATTTAAGAGACATGCCAAGAATTGTTAGGTGTTTCCTATAAGTGCTGTCCTCTGACACCTACACTGCGCTTTCAAGGTGACCATTACTGGTCCCATTTTATTCATGTGGAAATCTGGCCTAAAATAGTTGATCATTCCCCAGGGCTGCCTAGAGAACCAGGATGTGTTCTAAGATGGTTCCCTTCCCCTCCTTTCATATGCTTGTTGGAAAAATAACCCTGAAAAAACATCAGGAGATGGAAGCTGGACTTTTATAGCAGGGAAATAAGCAAAGAAGTTGAGATGAGCACTTGTGAGTCCCACAGAAATTTCAGGAGAGGCCTGGGAACTGGAAACAAGGAGCCCAGTTGCCATTTCCTGCTTCTAATCACTCTCCCACGAGAGCCGCCCCAGCTGTTCCTGAGTGGAAGTCAGGCTGAGAGAATCGTTTAAAACCCAAGCCCTTGTAATAAATTTAGTCTTCAGGAGAGGAAGAGAAGGAGAAGATGAAAGAAATTGTTGGCTCTAAAAGTAACGTTTTTCCCTTTCACCAGATCAAGGGCAGAGAACAGAGGAAGAGAAAGTAAATTCAGTTACTTGCCCGTGGCTCCAGGCAGTGAAGCCCCGTGTGCCCCAGAGCTCACCCACCCTTCTTTGAGGGATTCCGTCATGCCCAGAATAGCGAAGCTGTACAAGGAGGGCTTCTGTTTCTCCCTAATGGGTTGATTATATCCTGTCAGGAGAATCGTAAGGCCATCAGATGTCAAGTCAATTTTCTCAAACATATTATTTTCATAGCAGCTGGGTCTGACTAACTCTTGAAACACAGCATCACATTGTTACATTGCACTAAGGATGTTAGACCGAAACTCAATTAAAAGGGAAAGAAAAGAATCTTAAGGGACACATGATCCTGATGCATGCAAGTTTACAATTTACTACTTAGAGGCCAATTTTATTAAGATGGCTTGATCACTTAGTTCACAATTAACCCATAATGTCAGAGGAAATAAAGGTGGAATGTTTTGCGTACCCAAAATAGCTGATTTCTCAGATGGCACCCAAGGCATCGCTTCAGTTATGACTCTGCTGCTCCGAACTGTGAGGTACTGAGTTCTGATCCTCATCTTTCCAACGCATGCTTCTGAATAGATCTAGTTTATCACTTTCTCTGAAAGTCACAGATTTTATACTGAACTGACACAAATAGATATGGCACCAGGTCAGCAGTACCTTCACTATTTGTGTGCAAATGATCCTGAGTTTGGTCATGGAATGAACACACCAATAATTAGATAACAGTTATTAAAGGAATTAAGTAGAATAACTATTACAGTGGCATAGAATAAATGTTCAGTTAATGGTAATGATAAAAGTTATGGTAACAATGACAATAGCAATGGAACTGGAAAAATATGAAGAAAGGTAAAGCACGTATCCAAGGCCAACCAGAGGATGTAAATAAAGAACCATGAAATCCAAATAAGACACTAAAAAGCAGCCTCAGCTTGTATTTATTACTGTGACATTGTGCTAATATAATATAAAATGTCAAGTGTAACAATGACAGGGAGCCAGGTTTCCTTCAAAAGTAAGAGCATATCTCCCTTCAGTCAAGCCCAATTCTTATCACCAAATTTTGTTGTTGGCATCCTACTTTGTTTTCATTTCTTTTCATCTGTTTGTACAAATTGGTATACAAGAAGCAGAATTTTAAAGTGACCCCATGATTCCTGGCCTTCGGGGTACACTTACCTTTCACTTATTCAATCAAACCTTGGTGTAGGGCACCACTGTAAAAGGGATCTTGTTTGGGTCGTTTAGGTTGCACACCAGGTGGCCATAAGATGAGAGTGTGAGAGTAGGCCTGACCTAAACACATGGGCCATCTGTAAGCACAGTTTCTCCAGCTGGAAAAGCCAAAGCATGTGAGTGATTTAGGATCTCTTCTTTCTTGGAGATGGAAGAAACATAGCAAGGAAAGTAAGGAGCCTTTGGAAGGGAAGAGCCAACAGCCATCAGGGAAACAAGAACTAAGTGCTACTATATTAGGAAATAATTTCTGCCAGCAAAGTAAATGTTATTGAAAGATTTCTTTTTCATAAATCCAAAGAGATGAGAATTCATGTTAATAACAACCTTGTAGTGCCTTGAACAGAGAACCCAGATACATTGTACTGGAGTTCTGATCTACATTACAATGAGCTAATTAATATGCATAATTTTAAAGCCACTAATTTTATCACACAGCAATAAAAATCTGATACAGGTGTTCTGAGAGTCACATATGCTAAAAGTATCACCAAGCCCTCTAGCCCTTAAATGACACTGGTTTATCCAGCTAAACTCAGAGAAGGAAAGATTGAGAGTGATGACCGTTACTAATCATCCATGTGTCATGTTGAACATGATGGTATATACACACATACAGAGGCTTATATATGTTGACAGACTTCATCTTAAAATATAAAGGTAATTGAGGCAAAGGCACCTATCATACCTAAAGTAATTCTTTGAAATCTGCTAGGTTCTTTCCTCCCATTAGCATGTCATTTCTTCAGTAAATGATAATAGAAAGAGTATTGTATGATAGGCTACAAAGATCCAGCGAGAATAACCAATAAATAGTCCTTCAAAGGAGCAGCAGTCTAGGATTTGTAAAGAGGGCAATAAGGGAAGCCCAACAGACAGGAACTTAAATTGGTCCTACAAGCAAAGGAAGACTTCCCAGAGAAAATAATTTCTAAACTGGAACCTGAAGAATTACTCACAGAAAACAGATGTCAAGAGAAACATATATCTCCAGGCAGTAAGAATATCATGTGCAAATTACAGGAGTGATAGATGTCAGAATAATCTAAAAGAACTATTCAGCATTCTTTCTGGCTGGCAGCAACTCAGGGGAAAAGAAAGGGGAAGTTGAAAAGGTAAGCAGAGGTTAACTCCTCTATACAGTGGAATCCTCCCTAAAGATTCTGGAATTCTTCCTGAAGTAAAGGGATAACCCAGACAGTTTGTAAGTACACTAACCACAGCAGGAGCCTTGTTTAAACAAACATCATTTACTGGAGCTTGGAGAACAGCCTGAAAAGCAGCACTCAACCCTGGAGACACAGGCCACTCCACTAATGCAATTAAAGTGATAAAAGTTTTGTGGTCTGAACTAAGGTGTTGCCTGGTGGGGGACAAAGCAGAGACTTGACGACTGTTAATGCAGACTTTTCTCAGCACTGGCTAGACATAAGAGGTGAAAGGAAGTATAGTGAGAGGCAGTTCCAGAGTCTAAGTTGGGATATGAGATGAATAAGCATGTCAATTAATGAGAAGGGTGCCCTGGAAAAAAGAGACCTTTGGTGGGGTAGGTGGTAGATGGAAGGTGATGGGTTGGTTTTGGACATGCTTGATCTTCGGTGCTCTTTAGAAAACCTAATGGATATGTGGAGTAGGACATTGCCTGCATGTTAAGCTTGGTAGGGCTTGACATGATTCCATCACTTCTTTTATTTTTATAGATTATAGACATCCAAAATGTGGCTTCTATATCAGCATCGCACATTTGTTTGGTTTTAGCATGCTTTTTTCCCCATTCAGTTAGTGAGTGGATAAGTTTCTATGGAAGCACAGTTAATGAAAATTGTTGGCCTCCTAATTAGCTGCCATCCTAGTTAACTCTTTCCTACTCCTTGAGATAGATCAATATACAGCACAACAACCAGATGTTTTAAGAGGGTGAACACAGAAGTACTGAGAAATAATAAAGTCCCAAACAGAGTTGAGCAAGGTACAGTTGTTTTTCTTTCTTGCTGATTCTAGATCCATTTATTATTATTGCTAAGTAGTTAATAAGAACATCTGTTTCTTATATTTCAAAATTCAAATGGAAAGATGAAAAGTGGGAGAATCCGTCTTGCCTTAGAAAACAGATGACCTCATTAGAGATGTGCTCATTGCAACTTTCCTGGAGTCTTTTAGAAATGAAAGCAACATGTTATGATCCCAAGACTTTAGTAACATAGTGAGCAGAATGGGACAACTTCCACTAGCACTCTCCACTAGGTTTATTTTCTGAACCCATTTATTGAGCTAACATTAATATGTGAAGGGGTGTGTGAGGAATGAGAGGGCGAGGCAGGACGACATGACATTAGAAATACAGCATTGGAGGTGAGTGGAGCGGCCAGAAATTCACATTCTGGTGACAGTATTATCTAATTTTGAACTCTGGGAAAATTACACATTCATTCTAAACATTTTTTTGTCACCTCTAAAATGGTAGGATAACAGGATCCATCTCATATGGATGACATCAGCATAGAGGTGAAATCCACATGGAAAGAATGTTGCACCAAACTGCCACATTCAATTGCTAAACATGTTATTTTTATTGTCATTTTTACCTTCATTGCTTGTATTAGTCCTTTAAATAAAGAAATTCTGACATCTGCTTTTATCCTCAAAGCCTAATATTCAAAAATTCTGTAGCACCAACCACATATACATTGAGATTAAATGTTTACAAACAGGAAGTAAAACAAAACAAAATAATGTTAGGCAGCATTTTTAGTTAAATACTTTGTGACAAGTATTTATTTAAAGAGTTTCTCTGGTATTTATTTATTTTTATGACATTTATCTATGCAATAAATCTGGGTACCATTAGTTTGTACAAAACTCCAAACTTGCTATACAAAATCACATTGAATCGACTTGCACCCTGCCCTCCTAGAGGTCGCACACACAGGCAGTCTGTGATTGCTGTTGATGCAACCCACGCCTGACTCCAGTGTGTAGCCTGAACTGACTGGAGAAGCACAATCAGGTGGAACAAGAACTGCTGACAGCCATGGATCCCAGCTGAATGCTGCCAAGAGAAACTGGTATTTCCCATCTATTTGGGGGGCAGAGCAGGTGACTTGCAACACTGCCGCCATCACAGTCTGAGTCTCTGCCCTCCGAGTAACTGGTGCAAATAGGAGATCCTCACTCATAAGGCCTTCAAACTGCTGTCACCATGGTTCGCACGTGGGCCCTCCCTGCGCATGCCCAGCACTGAGTGAGATACGGTGTTGGTGCCGCACAAGCTGATGACAATGCAGATTGGGTTTGGGCTTCACTTGCCCCCTGCCCTTATGGAGGTCACACATACTCAGGCAGTCTGTGATCACTGTTGGTGCAGCCCATGCCTGGCCCCAGTGCATGGCCTAAACTGACTGGACACACAGAATTAGGTGGTCCACAGACTGTTGACTCTGCAGCTCCTGTCTGGGTTTTTCCTGTATCCTGAACTACCCGGGGTCACAGGACCACTGCTCTGGGATTGCACCACCAGTGCAACCAGATTCTGGGTCATACACATGCCCTGAACTGTGAAGGGTCACTGGATCAGACCATCTGCAGTCAACTGACATCAGAGTTCATGTCTGAGACCTGGGAGAACTAAGTGCACTCCACCATCTACTGGAGACCCCAGCCTAAGCAGCACATCTCAGCAGACACTGAGGGGCAGGCCTGGCCACCAGGAAAACTAGGGATTTTGCTAAACTGCCAGGGAAGAGGGAGACTGAGCGTTCTGCCTCCAGCAACAAACATAAGGCAAATGGCTAAAACATAATCGCAGAACTCCACCCACTCAGAAAAAGTCCAGGAGACATTGACATAGCAGAACTTGGTAAACAGACACTTAAAATTGCTGAAATGATTGCTATGGAAGTAAAGAAACAACTCCATCAGGCCATAGAAGAGATCAGATCAGACGTCATCTCTCAGGCAAAAAATGAAATGACAATAATAATGAAAGAAATGCTACACACATCTAAAGAAACAGATAAAAAAATAGATAAACATAGGCAACTCATGGAAACATTACATGAGCCATATAGGAATGAATTAGAACACATGAAACAGACTCAAAGAGATTTCCAGGAAATCAAAACGTCCATTAAAAGCTTGCAACACCACCTGAATGATGCCGAAGATAGAATTTCAGATCTTGAAGATAGTATGGCAGCTAGTGATCGTGAAAGGAAAGGTCTCTTAAAATCAACAAGGATCCAGGAAAACTCAATTCAAAACTGCAACACGAGGCAAAGAGAGATAATGTCAGATTAATAGGAGTCAATGAAACAGCAGAAGGTGACACAAATGACATAAAAAGAATATTTACAGAAATCAGAGCAGAAAATTTCCCAAGCACAGAAACAGAAACTGAGATACACATAAATGAGGCATGTAGAACTCCTACTACTCATAACCATAATAAAACTACACCCAGACATATAATACTCAAATTCCCAGATCTCCAGCAAAAGAATAGAATATTAAAAACTGCTAGAGAAAAGAAACAGATCACCTATAAAGGAAAGCCCATCCGAATCAAGGCGGACTTCTTAACACAAGCCATCTAATCTACAAGAGCTTAGAGCAAAGTATTAAGGTCCTAAGCCAAAACAGCTTCCAATCAAGACTGATGTATCTTTCCAAACTATCATTCAAGTTTAATGGAGAAAGAAAATATTTCTATTACAAAGAAAAACTGAAGAGCTTCATTAGTGGGAAACCATCCTTACAAAAGTACTAAAAGACATTCTAGACAGAGAAGAAAATGAACACAGTTTCAAGGACAATAGAAAGGAACCCTCAAGAAGAGCAAGCAGGTAAACAGGTAGAAAAAGTAAGAAACCAACAGCAAGTAAATAACATGACAATGATGAGCCAACGCATATAATAACCATAATTGTAAATGGCCTTACTTCACCAGTCAAAAGAAACTGATAGGTAGAGTAGATTAAGAAACAAAATCCAACCTTATGATGTATACAGGAAATACATATTAATCAAAGGAAATCTGTAGACTGAAAGTCAAAGGATGAAAAGCGATCCTCCATGCAACAAGAACCCAGAAAAAAGCCAGAGTGGCTACTATGTTTGCAGAGAGTGTAAACTTCAAACGGACAACAATCAAAAGAGTTAAAGAAGGTCACTACATACTTGTTAGGGGAAAACTGCAAGAGGATGAGATAACAATCTTAAACATGTAAGCACCAAATAACAGAGAACCAAGCTACATAAGACAAATCATAACAGACATGAAAAATCATATAATTAATAACACTATTATAATAGGAGACCTCCAAACCCCTTTGACACAAAGAGATAGGTCACTGGACAAAAAATCAGAAAAGAAGAAACACATCTGAACCAAAGTTGCAAACAAATGGATTTAGTAGATTTATATAGAGTATCCTACCCCACAACAACAGAATACACATTTTTCTCAGCTGCACATAGGACTTTCTCTAAAATAGACCACATTCTAGCACATAGAGCATACCTACCTAAATGCAAAAAGTTGAAATTATCACATGAATATTTTCTAACCACAGTGCAATAAAATTGGAAATTAATGACAAAAGGAACTCCAAAAACACTTGAAAAATAAACAGCAACCTCCTCAACAACCGATGAGTCACAGAAAAAATTAAAGAAGAAATTTAAAAATACCTACAAACAAGCAAAAATGTAGATACAACTTACTGGAATCTGTGGGATTCAGTGAAAGCAGTCCTCAGAGGAGAATTTATAGTGGTGAAAACACACATAAAGAAGACAGAAAGCGGACAAATAAATAGCCTAATGCTGCACCTCAAGCATTTAGAAAAAGAAGAACAGGTCAAGCCCAAAGCGAAAGAAGGGAGGAGATAATAAAGATCAGGGCAGAATTTAATGCAATTGAAATGAAGAAAACCCTACAAAAAATAAATGAATCAAAGAGTTGGTTCTTTGAAAGAATAAATAAAATTGATAAACACCTAGCCAACCTTATCAGAAAAAGAAAGGAAAGAACTAAAATTAATGCAATAAAGAATGAAAAGGATGATATTACTGCAGATTCTATAGAAATTCAGAAAATCATTAATTCCTACTTTGAAAATTTTCACTCCCATAACATGGAAAACTCAGATGAAATGGACAGGTATCTAAATATTTACGAATTACCAAGGTTGAGTCAAGAAGATATAAAATCTTGAACAACCCAATATAAATTAATGTGATTAAAAACTTACCAATAAAGAAAACCCCAGGCCATTATGGAGTCACAAAATTTTTTTCACAGCAAAATTTTACAAGAAATTCAGAGATTTAATACCAACCCTCTGCAAACTCTTCAATGAAATTGAAAAGGAAGCAATTCTCCCTAACTCATTTTAAAAGCAAGTATTATACTGATACCAAAAGTCTAGAAAGACCTAACCAAGAAAGAACTAGAGACCAATCTGCCTTATGAATATAGATGCAAAGATACTCAATAAAATACTAGCTAATAGAATGCAGCAAACAATCCAAATCATACACCACAACCAGGCAGATTCATTCCAGGAATTCAGGGATGATTCCATATTCACAAATCAATTAATGTTATACACCATATCAAGAGAGCCAATGACAAAAGCCATATGACTATCTCATTAGATGCAAAAAAGCTTTTGACAAAGTCCAACATGCATTCATGATAAAAACTCTACATAAAATAGGAATAGATGGTGTTTACATCAACCTGCTTAGAGCCATCAATGAAAAACCAACACCCAACATCATACTAAATGGACAAAAACTGAAAGCTTTAACTCTGAAATCAGAAACAAGACAAGGAAGTCCGCTGTCACCACTCCTGTTCAACATAGATCAGGAAGCATTAGCCAGAGCAATTAGACAAGAGAAATAAAAGGAATAAGGATAGGAAAAGAAGTAAAACTATCACTATTTGCAGATGACATGATACTTTACATGGAAGACTCCAAACACTCCACAAGACTCCTTGAATTAACTGACAAAATCAGCAGTGTAGTTGGGTACAAAGTCAACACCCAAAATTCAATAGCATTCTCATGCACAAACAATAAACAGACTGGGAGAGAAATTAAGGAATCCATACCTTTCACAATAGCATCCAATAAACTGAAATATTTAGGAATCGATCTACCAAAAGAAATAAAACATCTATTCAATGAAAACTACAGTACTCTAAAAAAAGAGATCAAAAAGGATTTCAATAGAAATATTCCTTGCTCATGGATAGGAAGAAACAATATTGTGAAAATGTCCACACTACCAAATTTGTTGTACAAACTCAAGGCAATTCCCATTAAACTACCATTAGCACAGTTCACAGATCTAGAGAAAACATTCCTTAAATTCATCTGAAACCAGAAGAGACCCAGGAGAGCAAAAGCAATCCTGGGCAACTAGGACAAGTCAGGTGGAATCACAATCCCTGACCTGAAATTATACTGCAAAGCTACTGTAATAAAATCAACTCGATATTGGCTAAAAAACAAACCTCAGGATCAATGGAACATACTAGAAGATGCAAACACAACCACAAACACACTCAGCCACCTAATGTTTGATTAAAAGGACAAAAAAATCTCGCTAGAAGAATGATAGCTTCTTCAATAAATGGTGCTGGAAAAATTGGTTTCCACATGCCAAAGACTAAAAATAGACCCAAGTCTATCACCATGTGCCAAACTCAAGTCCAAATGGATCACAGATCTCAATATTAAAACAGAAACTCTAAATCAATTGGAAGGGAAAGTAGGTAAAATCTTGAAGACATAGGGGTAGGCAGACAGTTGATGAAAAAAATCCAAACTGCCCGTGAAATACTTCAGACTCAACAACTGGGATCTCATCCTACTGAAAAGTTCCTGCACATCTAAAGAAATCACCAACAGAGTAAAAAGAAAACCCACAAATTGGAAAAAAAATTTAGCTGACTATCCCTTAGACAAAGGTCTTCTATCTAGAACATATAAAGAATTAAAAAACATGAGCCCCTACAAATTCAAAGACCCAATCCAGGAATGGGCATCTGAGATGAATACACACTTTGCAGATCAAGAAACACACATGGAAAATAAACACATGAGAAAATGTTCAACATCTTTGGTCATTCAAGAAATGCAAATAAAAACAACATTGAGATTTCATCTCACCCCAGTAAGAATGGCTATCATTAAGAAATCAACCAATAACAAATGCTGGTGAGGTTGTGGAGAAAGAGGTACTCTTCTCCACTGCTGGTGGGAATGCAAACTGGTGAAACCACTGTGGAAATCAGTTTGGAGATTCCTCAGCAAGCTAGGTCTAGAGGTCCCATTCAACCCAGCTATTCCTCTTCTGGGTATTTTCACAGAAAATCTGGAAACATCATATCATAGCGATATATGTGCACCTATGTTCGTAGCGGCACAATTTGTAATAGGTAAATTTTGGAAGCAACGCAAGTGTCAATCCACTGAGGATTGGATAAAAAAATTGTGGTACTTTTATATAATGGAGTATTACACAGCTATAAAGAAAGATAAACTCAAGGCTTTTATAGGTAAAACTCGAGACCATAATCATAAGTGAAATAAATCAAACCTGCATGTGTAACCAGTGTATTATCTCACTAGTGTAAGAACTTGAAAGAGTGAACAAAGACTAAGAGGTGTGATAGAAATTGTGAAATGAAAGAGAAATGCTCAAAAGTAATGGCCAACTGGTGTGTGGGAAAGGAGAAGGGAAAGAAGGGGAAATTATGTATGTATGTGTATACAGGATAGCTAACAGTTTTATTACTGTCTTCTATTGCTTTACTGAAAGGAGCAGTTAATGATTACTTGTTTGATCATTATTGTATGTCTCTATTTTTTTCCTGAGAAACCACTTTGAAAGTATCAATATGTAATACAACAACCATTGTTAATTTCCTACCACTTTGTCTGTAACTGTTTTGTTTGTATTGTTCTTATGCTATTGTAAATGGATGTCTGTTTATTAATATGCTTTCTTCTTTATTTTTAAAACAAAAGAAACATACTGAATCACTCTAATGTAATGAATATCCCAATGTATTACCTAATGCATGGATTTATGTACTTATTTATATGCACTTTCCAAACTACAAAACCTGTCAACCATTTCATTTTTGAGCTTCCAGTTGCTGGCTCCAAGACAGCTTCTGTCCTCCCCAACATTCCTGTTAAATCTATAAAGCAATATAATTATTTTAACCACAATACTACTATGTATTTAATAGGCCTAGAATAATGTAAACCTCAATATTTCTCTAAATTTACATGAAGTGGTGGCATCAAAGTAGTCTTCAATTTGTAGCCAAGGACTATTGTACCTTATCTAATATTTATTGAATAATCTACCAGGGGCTAGGCCATTTGGCAGGCCCTTCTTATATATTTAATCTTTAGCACCTTTTTCTGGATTGATAATGTTATTGGTTTCATTTTACAATAATAAGCTAAGATTTAAAAAGGATAAATAGAAAGAACACTTGTAGTAACAGACATGGATTGAGCCAGGAATCAAAAGTGATTTTATT